>RWGY01001087.1:0-162486 GCA_007726485.1 Eragrostis curvula | reverse complement strand
AATTGAAACTGGCAAAAGGCATGATCTAGACTCTAAAATGAAAACCAGCTTTATACCAAAATCTGAACCAAATTATTTTGCATGAATATTTTGATCATCAATCATATATAGGTTCAAACCGAACGGATGCAGGAGCATTATTTTCCCTTTTTCTAGTGCCAAGAGAGAGCCATAACATTGATTTAATGCTCGCGAATTTAAACAATAAGAAAAAAAAAAGGTTATGCATACCGTGTTTTCTCTAAGATAGTCAGTTGAAGGAACAACGGCATCATATTCATATCTCATTCTCGATACTAAGGTGTGGCATGTGAGCTTCCAGTACTTAAGCCTTCAACTCTTGCCTCTACAAGTTTGACGTTGACTTGGACTGTAATCAAGATAGATATTCTTTGTGCCACTTGGCATTAGTATAGCGACAATCACACCTTGGTCGGTTTGGATCTTTGTTGTGAAATATTACACAAGTAAACTATAAATCTGTATATTAATTAGCAGTTTTGCCTGTTTACTTTATTCGTCCACTTGCACAGTTGCCCTAGTTGAAGGTTTCTTCTTTCATGTGCTAAGATATGTTTAATGCTAATCAGTTTTTCTACATGGTAAGGTAAATAGGTTAGTTATCGCTGCACTTCCGTTCAGACAAGTTGCATCTCTCAATTCATTGGCATTGTGATTTATGACTCGTTCATTGTGATGCTTATAAAAATGTGGTTGTGTTCCTGAAGGCTGCTGATTATGGCTCGCTCGATGAGATTTGATTTTAGTGTGAGGCAGTTTGCAATAATTTTCATTACGGCTAATTCTTTTACAACGCTCCCTAGCAGTCCTGATCCCTAGCTAGATCGTGTAGTAACGCAGTTGGGCGACACCATCGCTATTAATGGATCGAGTCTGGTGTCTTATGCTGTGCTATTGTAAGACTACCAGACCTTTTCTTTATGTAGCTGCGTTAGAGGTTAAAACAAAAAGGTGTCATATTTTGTATAACTAATTCAGTGCTCCGCACCTGCAGTCTGTAGATGCGCCGATTCACTGCCGAAATCATATATACGCTGACCACATGGATCGTGTCATCTTCTCCAGCAGGTGATATACATCTCTATCGTCCGTGCTTTAGCCTTACAAACTACACTGGAATCAGTGGTCGAACGATGAGATCACGCCCTCATGGGGATGCAATTAGATGGAGGAAGAGGTCGGTCACGTTGATGCCATCATGCGTCGTGCAGTCACCCTGCCCATACCACCACTGGTCCAAATCATTGGTTGACCACTTTTGCCGCCCCCAGAACACCGAATCAAATTAAATGGGACCCATGCATGCATCCACGCCCCTCTCGCTCCATCACTCCTCCTGCTGCTGCTAATCATTCTTCAGATTGGCCATTAGTGCTCTACCAGTTGTTTATTCCTTGTTTTTTGCTTTCCCGGTCCTATATATACTCTCCATGCAACCGCCCCATGCAGCAGTACAACAGCAGCAGCAACCACCTTCCTCAGTCTCCCCAACGGCCACAACTAACCATCTCTCGTGGTGTCTCAGTGTGAGAGCTAGAAATTAAGCATCATGGACTTCTCCTACTTCTTCTCGTCGTCGTCAGAGAAGAAGGCCTCCAAGCGCCGGCAACAACAGCAGCAGCAGGAGAGTGGCAACGAGACGAGGTACCTCGGCGTGCGGCGGCGGCCGTGGGCCGGTACGCGGCGGAGATCCGCGACCCGGCGACCAAGGAGCGCCACTGGCTCGGCACGTTCGACACCGCCGAGGAGGCCGCCATCGCCTACGACCGCGCCGCCCGCAACATCCGCGGCGCCGCCGCGCGCACCAACTTCGCCTACCCCGACCTGCCGCCGGGCTCCTCCGTCACCCCCTACCTCTCGCCCGACATCTCCGCCGACCAGCTCCACAACTACTACGCCGGCAACCCCGTCGCCGCCTCTCAGCAGCCGGCGGCCTTCGACCACCAGCCGCCGCTCACGGCGGCGAGGAGGAGGACTACTCGTCCTACCACGTGCCGGCGGCGATGTCCGCCTACGGCGCCGATGACGCTTCGATGGGATACGGCGGGAACGCCGGGATGGACATGTACGCCGGCGGCGGCGGCGACAGGGCTTGGTGCGACGCGTCCGAGCTGGAGTTCGCCGGGTACGGCGGCGAATCCGCTGGGAACGCGTCGCACGGGATGTACTTCGAGGAAGGGTACGTGCACAGCCCGCTGTTCTCTCGCCGATGCCCGCCGCCGATGAGGTCGCCGACGGCTTCCAGCTCGGCGGCTCGTCGTCCTCGTATTACTACTGATCGCCATCGATGGAGATCGATTACTGTCGCCGGCTACTGGGCGCCCGCCGGAGGGACTACAGATATACTTCCGGCGTGGTGAGGTCAGGTGTTTTGTGTGTGTGTGTGTGTGTGGTTTGCCTCATTCATTAGCAGTTTGACTTGCTGTGTATTTAATCTCCTGTGTATTGTTCGTCGGAGTCAATGGGCCCAACCAAATCTTTTGTTTTGGTGTGGGCCTGCAGTTTGGGCTTGTTTATTCGGTACCACCTTATGTAAAGTTCAGTCGGCATGTACTCTTTTGCTGGCGCTCTAGTTGGTTTCGTTCAGTTTCCTTTGCTTCGCCTCGCCTCAAAAGTTTCTTTCTGTTCATTTTGCTGTTATCTTTTCATAGTTTATTCACGCTCCAGTTCCACTTGCGATGTTATTATTGAGAAATGACAGAACGGATGATATGCCTTAACTATGAGGCATGGTCTAAAAAAACTCGTACTCTTTCACAACACTAAAATATTTTTTTTTCCTCAAGCGAGTAATGTGGCTTAAGTTTGCACTAACAAATATAGATATAGAAGAATAATAAAAAAAAAAATCACCTGTGGAGCTGTACCTTCATAATACATGTTTGCCATTTCGATATCTAGACCGGGAAGAGGAAAGCTTTTATCAAGCGAAAATTTTGCCAAAAATAAGGCAATGAAAAATAAATTGAAAACGATAAAGATTGTGTCAAGTGAAAATTTTTCCAATAAAGCCAACATCAGGGTTTACAAAACCGATGGGAACCGGACCGGTTTTCGAGGGAACCGGACCGGTTTTCTATTTTGAATTTCGATTTTTTTTTTAAATTTGGAAAAATTTGAAACAAAAAATTTGTAAAAAAAACTAGAGGCAAATTGGAGGAGAATGGTGGAACAATAACTCGAAAATAAGTTTGTTTGGTCATCCAAACAATTACGGGAAGTTTACAGGCGAGAAAAAAAGGAAAATAAAAAGGAAACCAACCTGATATCTTTTCCACCGGTTCTCTGGGTGACGTGGATGCTCCTCATCCTTTAGTTTTCGGGTTTTGCAACTGCAGGAGGTCCCAAAAAAAAAAACAAATCTCACGTTCCCACGTCCGCCGCGTCTTCCGCCCGCCGCCGTCCGCCATTTGCTCGACGGCCTCTGCTCCTGTGAGATGAGTTCGCACGCGACGCCAGCGACATCCGAATTCAATCTTTTTTTTTCTCCCTTGTTTGATCTCTCCTCGTCGGTTTTCTGCCAAACCGCTCGGTTTACCGGTGAAACCGCTCGGTTTACCGGTAAAACCGCCCGGTATATCAGTTTTGAACTTTCAAATTTTGGAATTTGAATTTTGATCGGTTTTCGAGCGGTTTTCTCCGGTTTTCGAGGGTAACCGGTCAAACCGGTGGCGTCCGGTTTCCGCGGTTCGTTCGAAATTGTAAACCTTGGCCAACATAACTTGCATGATGGTACTGCCAGTGTCTTATAGCTCTGGAAAAATAACCAGCGCCAGGGTTCATCAGCTCACCGTTGAGAGCTGTCAGCTGAGGGCGGCCGGAAGGCCCGGAACCCAACTGGTCACGTTTGCCAGCTACGACAGAACTTGCATCGATTCTGCAGTTCTGGTTTCCCGGCCTTCAGTTCTTCACAACAGCAGCCGTACGGAGGGGCTGCAGCAAACGTCGGGCAGCCGCAGGTCCTAAAGAAGGTTGTATAAAAGAGCAGCAACATTTGAGAAACTATACTGGTATTGGTAACCACTTCAATCAATGTGCCTGTGACATACGAATTTATAAATTATCGGAGGTTTATAGCTACTCTAATTTATAGAAACTTTGTAATTTACATTGAAGCATGAAACATGCTTGTGCACAATTCACAAAAAAGAAACAATCTATGTACGCACTATAAGAAAACAGGGAGCACGTAAGTTAAACCAAGCCAGTATTTTTTTTTCTCCATTTATGATACCCAAACATTCTGCTTTAAAAGAATAATACAAAACATGTGAAGTGATGTTACACAGGGGATGCAATTTGCAATGCCTAGGCATGATTCCAGAAGCACAAATCATGAGAAATTATATATAATTCATATTACTCCGCAGTATGAACAAAATATAAATTATATACTTAATTCATTAAATCCAAGTGTCAACAATTACTCTTCCACCTGATAAAATTCTTTAGCCAGGGAAGGTGTGGCATGCAGTTTTGAGCACATCACAGTAGATGTGCATAAATGGTAGCGTCAGCATGAGCTGGCAAAATCCTATCTGTTCAAACAGTATCTCCTGGACACCTGAAGAAAGCTGTATATCTTCATAAAACAACCTAAGAGGTCCATTTGACGATGACTCTATCCAGCTTATTTGGTCCAGCACACTCCCCTATGATCAATGGTTTCCTTGAATGACAGACGACGGAAAATTGAGGGCAAGCGGATAATTTATCCTGTAAGAGAGAAATAAAATGATATGAAACAATGTATATATATCCATCCATTTCCAGTAGAACATACGGGCCTAAAGTTTATATATGTACCACTCTTCCTCGGTATCAAAATATCAGCAAACATTGCAAATTGTGCAGAAGAAAATATACATTTGCTAATAATTCTTGCACCAGGAGGAAAAAAGTAATATGATAATTGACTCCAAACCAGCAGCACATTGAACAAATGGAGGCTGGAAACTTGCAAGGTGCAACATCCCGACATTAGTGAACTTGTTCTAACTATGTTTATCATTGAGGAAAAGGGTTGCCCGATAAAATCCATCTAACTGTTATATGACATCGCAGTTTTTCATTGTTTGATTTTCAAGATAGATACATAATGGAATTCAATATCAGTTATTACGTAATTCAGTGGCTACCATTGTTGTTTGCCGAAGGGGATCATCCTATGGTTAGAAGGAGATTTGCAAAACTGGACTTCTTTTGAAGATGTTATCATTTACTAATATAAATCCAGTTTTATTGAGGCACTGAATAGATAGGGAAGACATTGTTGATAAATAATTACACGCTTGGCAAGAATCAGAATAAACACTAAATATGCATAACATGATGAATACATTGAACAAAATTGGATGAAGAAAAAATAGAAGCAGGTTTATGTTTCAACTCAGACCTGAAATATCTTTGTTTTCCAATGAGGCATTAATATGCAGTGTGGTGGACATGAGCACCAATGGGATGGCAAAGATATAGTGAGATGTTGAATCAAACAATGAAACAAACATCACCTATGAGATGAAGTACAAAGAAAATCAAATTAGTCCATACCATCTGCAACAATTGTCAAGCAAACATAAGGCAGGCAACCAAAGATATATGACTGTACACAGAACTCACATTGCATGAAACCACCTAAGCAATAAACTTCGCTTTTATGAATCCCAACTTCTGCAGGTAACTGTTATAAATCTCCCTAATTGTCATATGAATCTCAACTTCTGTTCCACAGTTAACTTTTTATTTGCGTTGAGGCAACATGAATGGCTGTGTTATGGGTTTGCCATTCAAGTTCCGGTAAATCATTTTTTTGTGCATAGTAGGGGTCTAGGGGAAACCATCTAAGCAGCTTTAAGTTCATACCTAACGATCATTTCTGAAGTTAAGCAGATCAATGAAAAATGAGAAAATATTATTGGAACAGTGCATGCTACTAAATTAGTGGACAGAACAATAAAAATTAAGAACTACTGATAACCACATGGAAGAATAACCAAATGTATCCAAATTTGAAATGGCATAAAGCCATAAACAGAAGAGAAAGGGAATCCAGTGGAGGTAGCTGCTCCTCAAGTGAATCGAAACAATAGCAAACATAATGGAAAATAAACACAACCGGTCATGCATCCATAAACGAAAATGTATCAGTAAGTTTCTATACCATTAATGGAAATGCCAATATTAATGCATGGAGCTGCAGAGCATCACCGCTAAAAAAAATGGACATGAAATTGGACTCTTTACCTTGCTCCACGTTGAGGCATTCCTTTTCAAGTTAGCAGCCAAAACAGTTACCTTCATTCCTGCCCATTAAGTCATTAACCAACAATTCACGAACTGAAGGGGCAGCAGCCGGTGACTGTATGTCTAACTATTAAATGGTCAAATTGAGCTGTTACTTCTAACATGTCAAAGCCATGGAGAAGCTTACATTAGATGGAACATCCCTTCATGTGAATTCCGATCCTTTTGTTTCAACGGCAACAGCTATCATCATAGACAAAAAAGTACTGTAAAATCGTGAGCTATATGTCAGCGAAGTGGCCAGGAAAAAAAAATTCAATCGGAGCTAATGAGAAGTGAATGGATAGTGCACATAACAATTTGATTTATTTACTAAAATATTAATTGGTCTTACGGATTAATTACTTTAATGTTTTGATATCTTCTCTAATCTAATGGTCACAGTAAAATCTTACCTTTCCAGCAGAAATTGGCTCAGAAAAATCATAAACGGTAGCTATCACATGCAACTGCTTACGTAGCTTAGCTTCTGAACCCAAGAAAAACAATCTCCCCGTTGACGCGGAAACAGAAGCAATATATGTAGGGATCGTACCAGTAATGGCTAAAAGCAAAACTCAACCTGGGATCATACCAGTAGCAATTGAAATTTGTAGGACCATTACTTTGATATAATTAAGTACTTAACCTTCCTAACGAACCAATAAATTGCTTATACCGTGCTTAGTGATGCCACCAACCAAGCAAAGTAGAACTCCTACGAAGTTGTATCTTTGTTCAGAGTCAAGAGCAAAAAGATCGGTGCAGAATACGTTGAGCAAGCAATAGAAGAGAACCCCCAAAGGAATTCAGTCGATGCTGAGGCGTGGAAGCAGCAGTGCGCTCGCTCATTCGCATCGAGTGGGGCGAAGGCTGAGCTAAGGCAGGACGCCGACGATTAACGGAGAAGCAAAACAATACTAGAAACAGTAAACAAAGATTGACCGAGGGAACCAAGGATTCTATATGACTGCGAAGCATGCTCGCTAGCTCAAAAGACCACAAAAGAATAGATATAGCATGGGACAGCGCCTCAAAAGCCTTCACGTCACAAAATATCAGATATTGAACTGTTATTAAAGCCAACAGAACAGTAAAGATCACATGATGTACAGCTCTCAGATCGAACTGATAGCACAGAATAATCTGCCGTAACCACAAGTGGTTCCAGCTTCGTTTCACATCTGTTACACCATGAAAGACAGCAAAATGTAGTTCCAGTAGCGCACTACAACCATATCGTCACATGCATTGAAATGAAAACTAACAAAAGGAAGTTCTCCCAACGATAGAGAAGGTTGAACACTATAGGGTAACTGGCCCGAACAGCAGAATCCATAAGATAGATCTAGAGCTTGTCCTCGAACTCGGAGAGAGGGGTCATCTGCTCCTTCAAACCCTTCCTCTTGCGGATATCCAACACCAGCTGTGCCGCCTGTGAACCCGCCTCCAAAGGATCAGAAGACATCATGTCCCAATGGTCAAACACACACTGAGGGAATGCCTGGCCAGAGGTAGCCGCCCTGAGTGTGCTCGAGAATCCGAAGGACTCGATAACAGGGAGGTAGGCCTTGATGTTGTACAGTGGGGTACCAGGCCTCTGCATCTCCTCAAACACATGGCCTCTCTTCTGGTTCAGAACACCATAAATACCACCAAGAGCATTCTCAGGGGCCTGGATCTCCACAAGGTAGACAGGCTCCAGCAGCCTTGGCTTGGCAGTGAGTTGAGAAGCATAGATGACCCTCCTAGCAGTAGGGATAACCTGACCACCACCCCTGTGAATAGCATCAGCATGAAGAACAACATCACACACCTCAAAGCAAATGCCGCGCATGTTCTCCTCAGCCAGTGCACCTTCCTTCGACGCCCACTGGAAACCAGCCACAACGGAATCCTTGATTTCATTAAGGTACTGCACTCCCTTACACATATCAACGACCATGTTTGGGCCAGTTGTCTCAGGTCCAAAGCACCAGATTTTCTTGGCAAGGTCCTTGTCCCACCCGAACTCCTCAGATAGGATCTTGGAGCGCACCTTAGGATCATCACGAGGGCCAATGCGACCATCGTCAATGGCCTCAGCAAGTCCTTCCTCCAAGGGCCGAGCTTCCATGTACAGACGGTTGTGCTTGTTGGGAGACTTGCTCATGACAGTGCGGCAGGACTTCTCCAGAACAGTCTCACGGAAGGACACAACAGGAGGGGAAACAATGATTTCAGCACCACCCATGAAGTCTTCCTGCAGATCCTTCAAACAGATCTCAAGATGAAGCTCTCCAGCTCCAGCAATAATGTGCTCACCAGACTCTTCAATGGTACAGAGAACCATAGGGTCTGACTTGGCCAACCGCTTCAAACCTTCAACAAGCTTCGGAAGATCAGAAGCAACCTTGCACTGGACAGCAACGCGCACAACTGGGGACACAGAGAACTTCATTGCTCTGATCGGGCAGGCATCAACCTCCTTCTCGTTTGTCAGTGTAGCATTCTTGGTAATGAACTGATCCAGACCAACCATGGCAACAGTGTTACCACAGGGAACATCCTCAACTGACTCTTGTTTCTTTCCCATCCAGATAACGGTACGCTGGACACTCTTGACATACAGATCCTTCTTTTGGCCAGGGACATAGTTGGGACCCATGATCCGAACCTTCATACCAGTAGCAACCCTCCCTGAGAAGACACGACCAAAGGCAAAGAACCTACCCTTGTCAGATGCGGGAATCATCTTGGAAACATACAGCATAAGAGGACCCTCGGGATCACAGTTTCTGATAGCAGTGGCATAGACATCATCAAGGGGTCCCTCATACAAGTTCTCCACACGATACTTCTGTGCCGTTGCCGGAGAGGGAAGGTGGAATATCATCATCTCAAGAAGAGCAGTACTAGCTGGAAGCCAAGTTTGCATCACACGCTTCATCAGAGCCTTGCCCATTAGCTCCTTCTCATCAGACTTCATGGTAACATTAAGCTTCTGCAGCATGGGCCACAGTTTATCCTTCTGGTCATTCATGCAGGTGTTGATGATTTGCTTGATTGGCTCGTAGCAGAACTGAACAAATCCCCTCTTGCAAGTAGGAGAGCCAGTGTTCTTGGTGGTCCATTTCTTTGTTGCAGGGTCAAAGAAGTTCTCACCCCAAAGCCTCTCCATCATCTTGGACTCATCAACTCCAAACTTGGATGCATACATCTTGGCAAAGTTTGTAAGGGTAAAGGCCCAGCCGTGCAGACCAGCAGAGAAAGCAACAGTTCCTTTCTCAGGGTACACTTGGACGTCACCGAGGAGCTTATCTTCATATGTCGCCATGATGACATTGGCATTCTCAATAACACGGGAGAACGTCTGATAGGCTTCCTCGCCATCAACCTGAAGCTCGAGGAAGCACCTGTCCATCTTGTTCACTGTGAGGACAGGCCTAATCCTCTCACCAAGGGCTTGGCGCAGCACGGTTTCAGTTTGAACGCAGACACCCTCAATGCAGTCAACCACCACCAGAGCACCATCAGTGATCCGAAGAGCAGCCGTGACTTCAGAGGAGAAGTCGACGTGCCCAGGTGAGTCAATAAGGTTGATCAAGTATTCATTCCCATCTCTCGAACCCTTGTATGTCTTGAGTGACTCCTCAGTCATCTCATAGTAAAGAGAGATGCCCGTGGATTTGATGGTGATACCACGTTCTGCTTCATCTGCACGAGTATCAGTCATGCGGACATCACCAGCAACTTCCTGGGCAATAATTCCAGCCGCTGCCACGAGAGAATCTGTCAGCGTGGACTTGCCTACAAAGAGGAAACAATACAGAAAGTTAGCACATAACATTCAAAACATGTTAACATAGCAGTAGTTGTTTATGTGAACCAGATATTAAGCAAATTCATGAACATTTGTTAGAAAAACATAACAGTGACAGGACGGAAGGCACCAATAATGTGTACTTATAGAAAGAATTGATTAACATACAGAATACATACAGACCAAAAATGGGATAAGTCAACAGGCATTGAAGCTTACTATGGAAATATTGCAACAACTAGCTAGAGGGCAACAAGTAACTACTAATCATCCTATATTCAAGTAAAATACATAAGAGACGACAATGACAGAAGAGATTAACAGTCAAGCACACGTTTGACAATTAAATGGGCTACCATTCCTAGCCAAAAGGAACAAATTCATTACTGTGCCAAAGATATAATAACATAGGTGTAGTAGGAAAACATAAGAATTAAATCAATCCAAACAGATAAGCAGTAGTACAGTACACATTTAGCAGCACAGATGTTACAAGCAAAGTCACGAAACAATGAAACAAAGCAAGTAGGTTGCACGTGTAATAAACTATCAATAGAGTTAGTGATTGCTCTTCTGGGACATACCATGGTCCACATGGGCAATGACAGACATGTTACGGATGTTGTCCTTCTTGTCCATGATCCTGCGGAGCTCCTCCGCGGTAAACTTCACCATCTTGACTGCCTTTGAAAATCACGCTACAAATTCCTGTTCCAAAAAAAAACAGTAAGTTAAAATACAACGACAGTCCAGTGTGACTAGCTAAGCAAAAGAGCTTCACAGCGAGCAGATCGGCTCTCAATTCCGAGTGAATCACATGACTATATGACATAGACTTGGACAGGAACCTACAAAGCCACGCAACTACACGAACCTAAATCCGTGAGATACAGAAATTGATGACCACACGAACCTAAAGCCACGCGAGAAACTAAAGGAACGCGCAGAAACAACAGATCTACGCAAGCAAAGCCTCAGCTATGCCCTAGCGAGTGAATTCAAGGGATCTAGGCCGAAACGAAATTGACGAACAGAACCGAAGCATCAACTTAGTTCAAGTCAACTATGAAACTGAACCAACCAAAACAAAATCGCATGCTAATCTACCTTGAAAGCTAACGAAATCAACCTAGACAACGCACACACCTCCCGCCACAACGGCAACCAAATGGGTCAGGATAGACTAGAACTAGGCGAATCAATCGGCCAGGAACCACGGATGCATTAACCAGCAGAGCATACACGAACCCGGAGATGAAGCAGATGCGAGGAAGGATAAGAAGCGGAACGAGGTCGCTCACCTTTGGGTTGGGGGAGAGCCGCCTCCTGATCCCAGGAGGAGAGTGGAATGAGGCGAGGAGAGGAGGTGGGAGGCGGCGGCGCAAGGGGAAGCCTTAAAACCCTACCCTGTCGTCACTGCGTATGTGGTGGAGCCCTCGTGGGCCGGAATCTGGGCCGGATATCCTCCCCCGTGGTTAGAGTTGAAACTTGGGCCAAAAGATGCGAAACTCAGGCCCGCTGGGGGTTGTATGAGCCCAGCCCAGCGAATGACCATGTCAAACGAGGTAGAGAGTACTTTGAAAATCAAACTTCCCACTTTAGTTTCCCCTAAAGCAAGTTTTTTGTTATCTAAAAAAAAAAACCTTACTTCCCTCGATTATATATTGGTTTCTTAGCATTTTAGCAGTGTTATACTGCCTCGTTTAAGCATGTTAATGGGCTCTATCGTATAAAAGAAATTGTTAGCAACTAGAACTCCGTAGCTCTATTTTTAGAAATCTGAAGTGACTCTATTCACAACATTTCATCACATCAAGAAGTCCATGTAAGGATATTAAGGGAATTTACAGACACAAGGCATGTACAGGTCGCCATGCCACTTTCACATAGTATACACAACAAAAGAATACACATGAACCCTCAGTAATCAGCAGGCATCGGATTGATCATGCAAATGGACAGTTTCGCCCTAACTTCTGATGAAGCCAACCAATACCATGTTACTTGTGGATGGAAATGCCTGCGATTGAGGGATCAGGGCAGACGCGACAGTGTGCAGTTTGTTACCGGACGACACTTGGAGGTACTGAAGACTCATCACTAACTGCTCTTAACAGAGAAGGTGGTCTAAACGAGTGATTAGAGAATCTGAATTTGTTCTTATGGTTGCCATGCCTGCAGTTGAAGGTAGGAGAGAGACAGCTAACTAGCTGCATTCATCAATTATCCACAGCAGCAGCAATCGTCAAACGTCCATCAGCACAGCGCAACCGCGCCGTCCGAGGTCGCCTGCAGCATCATGTACATGCCGGCCTGGTCGGTCAACTCCTGCGCCGCCGCCCCGGCTGTCGCCACCGGCTCGATCACCGATAGCCGCTCCAGCAGCGCCGTGAGTGCCTCGCGCATCCAGTCGTACCGGCAGAGCTGGTAGGCTTCGGCTGCAGAAACCTGTTTCGTTGATCATGGATCAACATCAGTTTGACGCTTGTCAGGTTACTTTCTGAACCATTCAGGTGTTGGAATGGGCATCATTGCCACCATTAGGTATGGTGAAAGGCGCTACTCACCCATCGCCGGTTGTGGGTGGCCTGCTCCGGCCATGACTCGAGCTCCTCGGTGACCTCCATGGCGAAGATGTAGCCCTTGCAAGCTCCCCTGGGGCTGTTGCTGGTCTGGCTGCTCTTGCTCTTGAACACCCAGTGTCCCAAGGCAGAGCTCTGGTGCAGCAATAGCAAATGGCAACGGTCAGTAACAGAATTAGGCAGAACTCCAAGTAAAATCCAACAAGTTTATCATTGCTGCAAGTTGCATGATCCATAAAGATTCTGAATTTCAAATAAGCAGCAGCAATATATTCAAATCTCGCAAAGTTGAATTGAGGAACAATAACATTAATGACATAACATCAGCAACACAAGACTGATTAGAGGTGCAGGGGGGCACTGTAGGGCAAGTAGGAAACACGCCACATGCATAGTGGTTGGGATCATGTATGCACCAGGGATAAAAATAGCAGCCTATTGACTCAGGATCCGTAGGAAATTAAATTCCAACCACAAGCCGGCCAAGGAACGAAGTATGGCAGAAATAGGGGGAAACAATAATACAGTTTACACCGAGATCTTCGCCAACTAGAAAATCACAATGATTTAGGGGAGATCGCGTTATAAAATGCGGGTGATGATACGATTTATCTCCCCTAACTCATTGCACGCTGCAATATTAATTGGGTTCGTTAGTTTCAAACACTAACTTTTGCAAACCACCAAATGAGCTGATGCTGCTGTTGCTGTTGCTATTGCTAGAGCAGCTCTATATATGCATGTAGAGAAACTTCTCTGTCCCTTTCCCTGTCACGCATGGTCACTGTCAACCTATGGAGGCTGTTCGCTAGTGGTTAATTTAAACTGTCTGATTGGAGATGCTAACCTCGCCCTAAATTATTACCATTCGTTAGCTTTCGGGGTGACAAAATTAAGCGGACCATAGCTTCAAATTGCGGCGTTAAATTACTGATGATGAGATCATAAAATTTTCCCTGCGAAACGACACTGAATAGGCGTTTTCTTGCTGCGATCGACAGCAGACTTTTCGGGATTCAGACATTTCAGGCACTTATCACGCAACAAGGCAGGGGGACACCATCACTACGTAGGTCAGCATCATTTGTATAATGACATGCTCTAGAAGAATCAAATCTACTGGCTTTCAGAACAATGGAGTTCATCAGAGCCTGGAATCGCGACTGTTGCTGAATGTCATTAGATAGAAGCAAGTAAAATTAACAGCACTTAAATCGATGGGACGGTGCAGGCGTTGCTTACGTCGATGATGCCCTTAACGCCGGCCTCCTCCAGGGCCTCGCGGCACGCCGCCTGGTAAACGTCCTCGTCGTCCTCCCACCCGCCCTGCCAAGAACGGCATGTTCAGATTTCAGAAACCTGATGAACTGAATCCGTTTGCCATGCTGAATGCTGATTGCCTGCGTTTACCTTGGGGAATACCATGTCCATCCGGTTGGGCGTGGAGATCATGAGCACCTCCACCTGCGCCGCGTCGTCGTCGCCGGCCGGGCTGCTGCAGGGGTTGCCCTCGTCGTCCTTCTTCACCCGGTACGGCACGCACCTGCACACAAGGTTCCATGAGAAAAAAGAAATTAAAAGAGTTCGTCAGAAAGCAGAGCGAGAAATAGACGCGAGAAAAGGAAGGACGTCGTCGCTGAGATTGTATTGCATTTCAGACTCCAAGAATCGTCAAGAGAAGAGAAAGAACACTGACCCTGCGACGAGGCGGTGGTCGTTGTCGTAGCGCTGCCTGAGCCGGCCCTTCCTGGCGGCCATCTTGTCGGACGACATGGTCGCTGCGCACTCGCAGGCAACGACGGACATGTGAGCACGAACCGAACCACTCGGAGCCACAGGAATGGAGGGGATGAAAACGGCAACAAGACAAAGCCGCAGCGACAGGAAAGGAACACACACTCACCTTGCTTTATATAAACAGCAAGAAGAATCAAAAGGGACAGGACAAGGAGGAGGAGGGGGAGGAGGAGGCAGAGCAAGGCCTGCCAGTCCGCGACGCGACGCAAGGCCGTAAGGGTGATGGCGGCAATGACGCCACGATCTTATCCCCCGGAGAGGAGAAAAGCTGCTGACGTTTTCGCGGTAAAGCAAAGGGAGACGAGGAGGAACAGGGTGGATGGGCGATTGGCTGACGAAGCTTTCGCAGAGGGAGGAGGGACGCGCGCTATAAATGGCGCGCACTTGGTTCGCGCCCCCATTTATGGGCGCGAGGATGGGAGAGAGGGCAAGGTGCCATTGCCGCTGTCATTGCCTTTGGCCACCACCGACCGCCCGCGACCGTCTCCCAGCCCGACCCCAAAATTGGAACAAACGTGCTCTGTTTCTGGTTCCTTTCCGCGTGGACAAATCAGTCGATAAATGGCCTTCAAAGCGCCTTAAGCTGAAACTGGAATGTACCTCAGAGCCCATGTACTACCAGATAAGTTGCGGACAGTAGTACTGGTTCATTGAAACCATATTATACTAACATTTGCTTGGATCATGAACTTTTCCTGTGTTTTTGAAGCAGTTTATTTACTAATGTCAACGTATATTGAATATCTAATTAAATGTTTGAATTGGGTTATTAAACGTCAGCAAATAGAAAAGAAGTAGAGGGAGTGCATAACTGGATTTTGCCCCACAACCAGACCGCCACTTTTTTTATTTCCTCTCTGCTCAATCAACCTCTTCCTCTCTTGAACCAAGCGCGAGCAGGCTTTGTCCAAGAGGACAATATCAGTACGAAATGAAGTTGATCTTTCGAAAAAACAAAGTACGAAATGAAGTTTATGTTTTTGCCCTACCTTTCAACCTTCTGAAGCAAAAATAACATTGCCCCGTGCAAGATAAAACAATGACGCTCCACAATCACAAGAAAGATAGATGATCAACATAGACACATGATAGGACAAACAAGATACACACGTGTTGTGAGACCAAATCAAACCAAATTTTATGATTTCTCCATTGTGTAGTCACTTTCAAATGTACATATCATATGGACGGAGGTAGATAGTGACCAACTTGGCGTTATTACAAATTCCAGAAGCAAATCTACGTAAAACATTTGAAGTTTCATATGGATCCAAATTCTTTTAGTAGTTATTATGACGCACAACCTTTTTTATAGACATATAAGTATATTGTACTTAAGGAAAAGTCGCCAATGTTTTTGTACTGCTAATCTTGCTGCCAAAGCACCCATTTGTAAACCTAGATGTATGATTTTGTGAGCATTGCACAATGGCGTGTAATGGCATGCTGAGCCTTCTGACACGGCCATATTTTAAGCTTGAGTGCCTGACTCATCAAATTGATTTATGCTTAAATAAGGAAATTAAGCAAACACATGGTGGGGAGGAGGCAGAGCCAAATTGAAGAGGTGGACTATAGTCCGTAGCCTGGTTGTTTCTTTTAGTCATAAAGTTTAGTCCAGAGAATCTTACTATTTAATGGTATTAAATAAAGTCTAATTAGAAAACTTTTTTTGCAGATGGGTGCTAATTTATGAGATGAATTTAACGAGCCTAATTAAGCTATATTTTGCTACAATGATGCTACAGTAACCATCGTCTAATCACAGTTTAATTACCTTTATTAGATTCGTCTCGCAAAGTAGCCTAGGTTTCTGCAAAAAGTTTTATAATTACACTTTCTTTAATACCTTTAAGTAGCAAAAACTTTAGACTAAACTTTAGTCCTAAACGAAACGAGCACGCCTAGATTTCTTAGATATGCTACTATATCTCTGTTGATCTTGAAATGTGTGTCCTGCTGCCGAGCTGACTACCTCTGGTAACATCCTTCCGACTCAGCCTAACAAATCGGCAGATAGATACTCATTATAGACACCGGATAGGAAATAGGATAGGACAACAACACACAAATTATTGGTGCACAGCTTGTATGCATCCTTCAGTTTCATTGATGTCATTTTTATTTTGTGCCATGTCATGGTGCCGGTCCCAATGGTAGATAATTCTATGTTGATATACTACTAGTACTCTGTAGTAAATAGAAGGAAAAAAAAAAGGATATGCTCGTGCGCAAGTTTCATCGTAGTAGCTGGTGTGTGTGTAGATGATGACGAGAGGGACAGAAAATCCAAGCCGATTCCCATTTTGCCTTCTTCGTCATCAATCTCGTGGACTCGGTTACTATTGAACTCAAGACACATAGCTACAGTACTGTACTTGAGTCCACTCATTCTTAACAAAGTTTTCCAAATGGTTAGGTGCGAAGAGAATGAACTTTTTGAGACAATACTTGTCAGGAAACATGGGTATTTGGAAAGGACAGAACTACAAGGCAAAATGCAAACCTGCTAAGGCACAGACTAAAATGCAAAATGAATGGAGAGCCGCAAGTGCTAATTAACCCCGAGTTTACTCAAGTAATTTTAGGCCAGTTTCAATGGGGCCTTTCATTTGCATTAAATTTTATACCATGTGTGCATCTTTTGTTAATTTAGCAAGTTAATTATGATAAGAGAGATGAGAAACTTTCATATTTTGTGAGAGGTCGTTCATCCAAATGAAAGGAAGCTGGCTCCCTTTCTTAAAACTAGCCTTGGAAACAGTGCAATGAAAAGTCCTATTGAGACTGGCCTTAGCATGAAATGCAAAGAGAAATTTTGGACCGTACGCTTTCTGTATTATTAGTACCATATTTGGGAGAGACAAGTTTCAGCTCTGTTCCTTTTTTTACTTTTCGGCATCACAATCGACAAGTGAGTGTAATGCCAATCATGTGTATGTTCTATTTTATATTTATCTACTTATAATAGCAATAAGAAACTTCGTATGGGGATCATAAGCGTGTTGGTGCTATATATACTTGTTGAGTTAAAAAATTGCGAGGTTGTACTTTGATTCTTAGCATATTATTATTCAACACAAATCTGAAGGAATCTCGTTCTCCCCTGATCAGTTGGGGGAATCTTCTCATGATTTGAACGGTAGGTTATACCAGTTGGGTTCTAGTTTGAAGTGTACATTTTCTTTGAACATAATTCAAACATCATTTGTGCCTAGAAAAAAAAGTATTCCGATCAGTAGTTTTACTGTGAGGTTGATACTCAGTATGTTAGTATGAAGGATAAATTGTGGGAACATTTAATATGAAAAACCAATATATATCTAGATATATGCCTAACAAACAAGTTCCTACTACAATACAACACATCAGCAGAAAAAAAAAATCTATACTACAGTTTATGCATAGGTTTATGTTCAAATCCAGTTTCATCACTGATAAAGAAAAAAATTAGGTCACAATCTTCTTTGTGTTTCCATTGCAACTGCAACTGAACAAACATATAAATGTAAGTAGACATGATTGCTTTCAGATGACAACTAAAGTAGTTGCGAACTGGTTTCAAAAGCAAAAAAAATGTTCATGTGTAAAATATTTTCTCTGTCTAGTTATACACATAATATTTGTGTTCCCAAAAACACATAATACATCTAGCTAGAACCGGTTGATTTGTCACATTATAAGCTAGCTAGGTGTGATATTCATTTTTATTTTATTCTGAGAAAGAAAACCGTGTTGCACTTTCAGCTAGCCCTCCCCTTGATTGTGTTATATAATATAAGTTTGAAGTACACTAACTAAACCACTTCCATTGTTTGTGTGCTAGTACTTTTGATATCTTAGGTTTGTCTCCATTCATGGTCGAGACCCTTTAATTTGATATTATCATATATGGTGCCCATGTCTTCAGGTATCATTGATATGTTATAGCTAATCCTTTTTGGTGAGGTTATATGTTGCGTTATCTGTAGGTGATATGAACAAATTTATTCCTAGTTGTTGGCTAGTACTCCTATATTGTTGTGGATTCTAATATACATGAATGAAACATGGCCGGCATAGTACAGATCAATTGTCTCTCAGCCTTGAGAAGCAACAGTTATAGCTTATCTCCCTAGCTAAGCATTGAGCCAGCGTCATGGACTCACATAGTAACCTAGCAGGAACGTACTCGTAGCAGTTATTAAAAAAAAAAACTATGATCTTTCCAAGAAACAAAAGAGCAGTTATGAAGAGTATAGAAGCACAGTGAATAATCTAATCGCTGTTATGAAGAGTATAGAAGCACAGGGAGTAATCTAATCGCAGGTGAAATATAACCAGTCACATCAGGCTATATAGATTTTGACACCTGAAAAATAAAAGTGTGGCATACGACTCCAAAGCATAACAGCCAGCTAACTATTTGGTTGTCTCAATCACATCATCTTGTTTTGTTTTTTGTTTTACTAGTACCTTCAACCACGAATATTGCAGTGTAGATAATAGATATGGTCTATGAGAATGATGTTACAGCTAAAATAAGAAAAGTGTGCATGAGCAGATTGATCCCTCCCGTTTTTTTAGTTTTGTCATAACGTCACCAACAATTAATTAAAACCGGAGGGAGTATACTTAGTTACCGAATGTCATAGGACGCCACGATCCTCGCTCCTAAATCCTAATGATGTGTCTAGAATTTGCGAGAAGTACTGTTCTTCAATCCTAAAAACATGAATGCAGCTCAATCGGGACGGTTAATTAGCACTTTGCGTCAATCTTGTCCAGTTGAGCGAGTGCCCTCCGTCAAATCCTCCTCCTCGAAATGTACTAGTTCTCATCTTCTCGTCACAGACCACCCACCGTTGCTCACTCAATTCAGATCCGAGGGGGAGCGTCCAATCTAAGATTATCGATACGACTGAGGACTGATTGCACAAGCGTTTAATGCTTTGTCATGTAGGGGTACACGCAAGAGCATGCATGGTCTATGTGGCTGCGGGTTGGGGGTCTGTCCTTGTGCATGCCCATCTGCAGTATCTGCGTGCCGACATGCCGCAATAATCAAACGAAGATTCATCCAAGACCGGCCAGTTGGTCTTCAGCCCGATCGATCGATCGCCGTCGGCCCTCTGCAGCGCCACAAGTAGTCTCCGCCTGCCCCGACGAGCACGATCGAATGGTTCGTCACGCACGCACGCGGTCCAGGTTAATGCAACGTCGATCTGGAGGCAGGTCGGCGACGAAGGGGTCGTCTCCATGCATGACTGCTGGGCGGCTGCTGCGAACGCGACGTGTCGCTGTATTGGGTGGGTCATCAACAAGCGCGTAGGCCGTGCGTTCAGCATGTCGTCGCTGCCCTGCCCGCCCAGAAGTTTCTGCGCCGCGGGCACCGGCGAGCCGGACGTCGGCCGCGATCGAGTCCACCTCCAGACCTGTTCCGCTCGCTGCCCGCGCCAATGTATTTCCCTTTCACTACGTACGTACCACACCGGTCAACGTCCGGGAACGCGAGATGCATGGCTTGATCCGTCCCATCATTCCTAATCGTACGTACGTGAATGGGCGGAGACGGCGACCCGCGCGCGTGCCCGGGGGGCACGCTGCCGTCGACGTAAGGTACACTGATGAACTGAACACGATGCACGAAGGAGACTTCCGTGAAGACTGACGACTTCCCTTGCCTGTGTGTGTGATTGCCCTTGCCGAGTCAATACAGGACAGGCTTTCGTTTCCACCCCTCTAAATTTTAGACTTTTAAAATAAAAGAGAATCTTGTTATTTAGGAGCATTAAATAAAATTTAAAGACAAAACTTTTTTGACGGATGAATGCTCATTTCGAGACGAATCTAATGAGCCTAATTAATCTATGTTTTGTTACAGTGATGTTACAGTAACTATCATCTAATCACGGCTTAATTACCCTCATTAGAATCGTCTCGCGAATTAGACCCGGAGTTCTGCAGTTAGTTTTGTAATTAAACTTTATTTAATACTTCTAAATAATAAAATTCTCTTTGATGTGATAACTCTAAAATTTAGACCTCTGGAAACGAACACCCGCTTGTGAGGCTCATGGGCCTAGAGGCCTTGTCAATGTATGGTGGCGCCTTTCAAGTCCAGCGATTATATCAGCGGCAGGAAAAATGCAGCTAAGCTTAATCAATTAACCTCCTTTAAAAAAAACCAATTAACCATGTGTAAATGTAGTCCGTGCGCGCAAGATCGACAGCTGTTTTTGAACTAAAAATGCTTGCGTCTTGACATGTGTATGAGCCAAAAAGCCCAGTAAAACAGACTACAAAAGAATCGGAAAAAAAAATGCAAAAGCTTTGTGACGAGAGTGGGATTTGAACCCACGCCCTTTCGGACCAGAGCCTTAATCTGGCGCCTTAGACCGCTCGGCCATCTCGTCTTTTGTGATTTGTATCATAATTCAAAAGAAAAGTTCTCAATCTCCAACCCACATAACGTACCACCACAATTTCCATTCGAAGTTTATGCTTTTAATTTATTGGAAAGAATCCCAGGTTCTAGCACTGTGTAAGGTCAATGTATAAATCATATTTCACTCATTGTTATCATTCCTTTTTTTTCAAACTGTTAACATTCCATGTTGAATATAGCACGTATATGCACGATGGACCCATATCCTTTTTTTTGCGAGAATATGGACCCATATCCTTGGATAAGTTAAATTTCACTGTGCAGGTGCTGCTGAAGCATGAGCACGTGTTGAAGGCCTAATAAGTCTAGCGATTCCATCCAGTAATGGGAGGAAGCGAGTTGTGCATACGTAGCTTCGGCTTTATGCAAGCAAGAGGAAGGCATGCATCTCAGAAAGAGAAACAACTCATCAAAGAGGCAAAAAAAAAAGTTTATGCAGCTTATCCAGGATACAAAGATCGGTAGGTAAAACGAGAGCGGAATCATTTGGCTCATCTGGTTAGCACAATGAGCTAGGAAGAATGTACACACAACGTTGTGGTAAGGACAAAACCCGTTAGTATGCATGCATGGCCAAACTTATCAAGCAAGATTGTAGTTCTCTTCCCATCCTATTAAACGAAGCTTTCATTTACCCCAAAAAGGTTAATTTTCGCTACATCATTTTCACAAAAAGTATATACAATCCACCAAAACATATTACAAAAGAGTTAAAAAAGCAAAAAAAAGTAATGACGAGAGTGGGATTTGAACCCAAAAAGTTTATGCAGCTTATCCAGGATACAAAGATCGGTAGGTAAAACGAGAGCGGAATCATTTGGCTCATCTGGTTAGCACAATGAGCTAGGAAGAATGTACACACAACGTCGTGGTAAGGACAAAACCCGTTAGTATGCATGGCCAAACTTATCAAGCAAGATTGTAGTTCTCTTCCCATCCTATTAAACGAAGCTTTCATTTACCCCAAAAAGGTTAATTTTCGCTACATCATTTTCACAAAAAGTATATACAATACACCAAAACATATTACAAAAGAGTTAAAAAAGCAAAAAAAAGTAATGACGAGAGTGGGATTTGAACCCACGCCCTTTCGGACCAGAGCCTTAATCTGGCGCCTTAGACCGCTCGGCCATCTCGTCTTTTGTGACTACGTGGTAACATAAGTTTTATAACAGCAAACAAATTATAGATCACACGTTCTCCATGACCGGATCTGTTCGTCACCCGTCTCGCGTGTGCGCGTGCGCCGAAAAGCAACCCCGGCACACACCAAAAACGCAACCCCAGCATCCATCATCACACGCCACGTTTGACTCCTATATAAACGCTCCGAAAACCACGGACCAGCTCACACAAACTCATCACTCAAGTTCGACGCACGTACCCACGACTACGACGATCATGGCGCGTCCTCCTAGCTGCGCCAGCAGCGTCCTCGTCCTCCTGCTCGTCGCGCTGGTCGGCGCCGCCGACCTGGCGACCGCCGCGGCAAGGCCCGCGGTCTTCGGCTCCGACGGCGACCAGACGGCGGCGGCGGAGGCGCTCCTGTCATCGTCGTCCCCGGTGCCGGTCGGCGGCGGCGCGGACCCGGGCGATCTGAACGGCATGATGCAATGCATGATGGGCTGCTTCACGCAGGTGTTCGGCTGCGCGTTCGGGTGCATGGGCAAGGGCCCCGACCTGCCGCTCTGCATCATCAGCTGCGACTCCAAGAGCGTCGTCTGCATGATTCGCTGCGGCCTCACGCCGTCGCCGCCGGGGCCCAAGCCGCCCGCGCCCACGCCGCCGGGGCCCAAGCCACCCGCGCCCAAGCCGCCGAAGCCTACACCGCCGGCGCCCAAGCCGCCTGCACCCAAGCCGCCAGCGCCCGGGCCGCCCTACACCCCGCCGTACACCGTCGCCGGCGGCCGCAACACCGAGACGTACGCCTGAACACCCGTGACCCGCAGACATACTTTCCACATATCCAACAAGTAGTATATAAACTCTTATCACGGTATGTATAAGCATCACGAAAAGAAGGCATTTCTTACGCCACCATGATATCTACTAGTATTATTTATCACCTCGATCATTTGTGCAACTGCTAGTATGCCAGCCCGGAGTGCAGGCCAATGTATCGCGTAGTATAGACAAACAAGGGTCATGGCTAGTGACTCGTATGTAATGCTTAGTATATGTAATCAATCTGATCAATGTACCTTGGTCTTGTATTCAATTATAATGTTATTTGTAATTTGATCTGCAAGCATCTGGTTTGATGTAAGCATGAACTCATCCCCCTTCATCTCTTCAAATTTACGTGTACAAACTGATGGAAGAAGGTTACTTGACGGTACAAAATCAGGCCAGTACAGATCTTCAATGTACCTTATTCCGAATCTCCATCTTAACACCTTATTAATTTCTGAAACCAAAATAGAAGGGATGTGAATGAAACCTGGGTCACCACCCTCATCTTACATACGCCGTCGCTAGCGTGTGGCCAGAGCCAATTGTCCAGGGGTGCATCTAACGGGTGATACCGTGATACGAACATCACAGGCTCCAGACCAGTGTCATTGCTTACCACAAGAGTCAGTGTACAGAACAACAGAAAATTCAGGGGTCAAGCAACTGTGTTGCAGAAAGGGAACCTCTCACATTGATTACAATTTTCCCTTCGCCGAGATCCTGGTTGCAGATGCAAAGGCTGGAGTACTGTCACTACGGCACCAGTAACCTACAACGTTCAAAGAAAGAAAAACTTCTGAAAAAGAAACTGGGCCTGCAAATTGTTAGTGCCTTTATTGTTCCAGACACTTGTGGAGGTGCACGGACAATGTGGAATCTGTAACACAAGTCTGCTAACATCACAAACTCGTTACTTTCACACAACAACATACCCATTTCATTTCTTTGAGACCCATCCATTTCTGTAACCATTTATACAATTGCAGAGTTACAATCTGTTCCACAGAATCAGCATTCAGATTTCTGTGGTATCAAAGCACATACAAACTTGGTAAATATCAACTAATTCTATAGAGCTCTTCTGCACAGAAAGGCAGGACACCGTATCAACATCAGGAAAAGGCTAGTGATGCAGTTAAGTTTTCCTGCTACCAAGGCTTCAGATCTCCCTTAGGCCCGGCTGTCCAGTTGAGATGCTTCTCGCCGGGCTGCAAATAGACACTCTTTGAGTGTGGCAGCTTGCGAGCAAGGCCGTTGAGGATCTGATGGAACGCGTCTCTAGGTTGCGCAGGCTGCGGGAACAACATAGCCTTCTTCATAGATGGATTGGCGAGCAATCTTTGCTTCCTCAGAATGTCTTCAATTGGGATGGAAGTGAGGATTGTATCTAGCTTTGGAACTTCCTCCTCATCAACAAAAACACCAATCTCCTCCCACGGGATAGCATCAGCAAACGGTAGAACAATGTCGTCAGCTATGATGACTGGAATGCAGCCAAAAACCACAGCCTCCACCAACCGAGGGCTCCATGGTGCCCATCCTAATGGACACAAGCAGAAGACTGCACGTTGCATGTCTTCATAGTATGTGGCAGGGTGTTCCGTAGAGATGTCAAAGAGCGGGTTGTTCTTGAAGTTCTCCCAAAGCGAAGCTCGGGCACCTCTGTATAAAATTGATCATAAGTTAGCAACTCGGTTCAGACAGGTACGCATCACTGCACCAGTAAAGTCTGCATATGCTTACCTCGCATAATACCCACCCTCAGGGTCATTTCCATTGTCATAGAACAGGCCCCTGAAGTAAACAAAGATTGAGCGGGGAGTGTCAGGGGGAATCAAGTGAGCCTGCATTTTCTGTGGAGGTGCATATGGTGGTATAATGATAGAACCCTCCTTCAAGCAGACATGGTTCTTCTGTCCAAAAGTCTGAACTAATGTAGCACGACGAAGCATTGGAAGAATTCCGCGTTCAATAGCTTTTTCTTCCTGTAAAGGCAGATGAAAATATATAACTTCAGAGAAATGTTGACTAAATGAAGGAAACTATCCTGAACAACCATCCCTTCCAGAACTCCCTACTTTGTGGAAAACTGAAAGATGGCCAGATCTTGCCACTGATAAGGGATGGCAGGTAAAAGATGGCGAGACAAGACAAATATGTTCTCACCTGATAGTGAAAGCAGGCCCCAAAATCATGCGGAACAACAAAGAAATGGTCAGCTCCGTCAGATTTATTCCAGAATGGCCACCTGTTTGAAATGTACTGGATTGCACTTCTCATCATCCTTGGAGACTTGAATGGCAGTGGAAGTCCAGCAGGAGTAAGATCACAAGTCGTGTAAACTGGGGCGTAAAACCAATCAGCCTCTTCTGGGTTGAGTGTTCGAACCGCACTAGAAAGCAAAAAGCGGTGCATGAATATCTCAGCAGCAAACATATGATTGAGGCATCGTGGATCCTTGGTGACAATCCTCTTGTTGTACTTGCTCGGTAAATCATAAACAAAAACCTTCAACCTTCCGATAGGATTGTCTTCTAGCACATCACCAGCACTTCCTATATGTGGATGTTCTTGGCTTAGTAACCAGCATGCAAGCTCATGAAAAAACCATCAACGGAGCCAATAATGCAGCCATATTATAAAAAAACAAGGTAATTGCGCATCAATGTCAATGTAGAGAAATTGGAAAACAATACAATTTTAGGCAAGTCCAAATGTTCAGCATGTCGTTTGAACATTATTTGGCAGTCCCAATTTCAAAGGAACATTTAAAACATCATTTTTTTAATCCTTCAATGGTGCCCATAATTCTGCAAATTAGTCCTTTCGGTAGATCCTTATCATTTCTTTTTCACATATTTAAAATTTATGGGCTAACTTCTGTCCGACAACCGTTCCTTAAATGGAAACATAATGACACAGGCACCCACTGGAATTAATTTCCGTACCTCAATGTCATGGTAGTTGCAAGAGATACTGTCAATGACAGTAGTACTATGCAGATGGCGCAGGCAGATATGAGTAGCTAAACTATATTAATGGTGTAACGTTTGAGAAAATAGAAACATTCTGATGGCTGATGGGTAAAATCTTTTTTTCTGATCATATTGTTGTTTTCACCTTTCAGAGGATGGTAAGTTTTCTGGTCTCCCCTTCGCCTGGGGGTGCTTGTGAAATCTATCCGGCTTTTTTCTGCGGATTCTCCACTAGGAGGTACACAAGTTGATAGGCTATTAGAGATACAACCGAAGAGCATTTTTATCGTATAAAAAAAAACAAAGTTTCTTTGATTTATGGGTAGAAGCGGTAGTAGCGAAGAAAATGGATGGAGAAATAGCACCCATTTTAACTCGAAGCAAGAACTTTCTCTTTTATCATTGTTAGTTTTTATTACTGGTGAGGACACGAGCTCAAACCAGCTCAGAAGCTCCCTAAGCTGACCCTGCTCACAATACAAGACAAACCTGCACTACTAACCCTCCTATCGTCACAACTAAAGAAATCTTGCGGACAGATAATAAAAAATCACTACAAGAAGATGAGGAAGTTGGGGCAGAAAAGGGTTCACCTGAGATGCGCTCGGTGTTCCCATGAGCCGCCTGGCCGGCCACCTCTGCGGTCTCGGCGGCGAAAGCCACCGGCGATGAGAGGAGGCAGGAGAGGGCGCCGAGCGCAAGAAGGACCGCCGTGGGGCGCCAGCCCCCGGTCGCCCCCATCTTCCCCACCTCCAAGAGAGAGGGAGAAGATTCTGGAAGACGTGCGGGTCTGATCAGGGGAAGGTGAGAGGAGGCAGCGAAAGCAGGGGAGGTGTCGTGTCAAGAAGAGGGAGGAGCCAAACGGAGGTTTTGTTGCTTGTGAGGACAAATTTGCAGAGTGAGGGAATGAACGGGTCAAGAGCGAGTAAGTAGGTGAAACACCATTGACCAGGAGGAGAATGAGTAGTGCTAATCAAGGTTATGCTGTTGATGTGAGCAAATATTTTATTTCTGGAAAAACTTGCTGTGGTGAACAGAAAACTAATTAGCACTTTGGTTGTTGAGCGCCTTGATTTGTGGTAACTTTGTTTGGAAGAGTATGTTGGTCCAAGGACAATGCACGTTCTGTCATCTTGTGTGATTTGAGCGACATTGTACTGCTTCGTTTGAGAAACCAAACGAGTTGCTCCATCTGTAGTTTAATTACACATAACGTTGAATCATTGTCCTTGCTTTTCCTTTTTCTATGAAAGGCACTGTTGTAAGCCGGGAAATGGGGATTTACTTGGACTTCTTCACAGCGGAAAAAAAGAACGTGAAAGGAACTTAAAAGTCATTTGAGTCTATGTCAAGCTATCAGTAAGCTAAGTAATCATTGGTGCAGTTACTTGCTACAATGAACTGCTCATCTTTTATTTTATTTTCCTTGTCTATTGAAATCAGCTTTTATTGTCCTTGATCATCGCTAGTAGGAAACAAAAGTCATGAAAAATTGAAACGTTCGGTGAAAGCACAATCCCAACTAACATGATTAAATAAAAACTATAATGGACCTTACTGATGCATTCGTGTCCTGTCAGCAGGTGTCCATCAATCTGCCTCAAACATGAACTTTGAAACACATTGATTAGCGTCGGATAGTCGTTGAAAAGAAACGCGAAAGGGACGCATCTCACATGGCGCAAACCCGATCTACCAAGTGATTGCAATTTCATCTCTTCCAAGAAAACGATAGGCATCAAGATTCAAGATCAAGGTATGCGCCCGCTTGTGGCCCTCAAGGCTCCATTTGGAACGCACGAAGTCGGTCGGACTCTTGCTAGAACTAGTATGTTGTTTGTCACAAAAGAATTGTTGAGATTCTAGATTCACGGCTGTACTCAGTCTCACAAGGCTTGAAACCAACGATCCTGTCGTCCTAGAACGAAACAGCTAGTACGCCGGGTATAGCAGGTGAGTCGTGCCGTGTGCTCGCATGGGTGCAAAGCTGTGCGTGCGTGGTGCGCACGTCCAGAGATCCACTAGTCCAGAAACAAGGACCACGGCCATATTAAAACAAGCAACAATCCACTAGCAAATGACGTTACCATGAACTGTGAGCACTTAACCTCGCTGTTCCTTCCAAAGTTCTCCTTTTTTTTTTGGATTCAGATTCTAATTGGAAGGAGAAAGCAGGCTCGTGAAACTAAAGGTTTTAGAGCACATTACAGATTTCTCATTTTTGTCCAGTTATAAATTTCAGAATCTACCTTTGTCCTTGTGATTGTTGGCTTTCTGAAATATCAGACTCCTTCTGTAATCTTTGCTGCAATATCCCACTTTGATATCATGGTATCTGATAAAAATTTGATAATTTTTTCAATTGTCGAAAAGGTACATGCCAACCATACCATCATACCAAAAATTAGTCCAGACAAACACCATGCACATGATAAAGCGTTGCTTATAAATTATTAAGGTTCATGTGAGACTTAAATTATGCATTGCTTATATAACTTTGTTTTCCTAAAATTTTTGATAAAGTGAAATGATCATTGAACTGCATGCCTTTGTAATACAAATCCAATACCTCTAGGAGTAGGACTCATTCATCTCACAATATAATCAAACCGTGCGTAGACACCTAATTGACCACCTCCCTTCTGTGATGCCATTGGGATTAGAATGCCTGTAATGAAGCAAAAATCAGGATCAGAGAACCAAATGGCAACCTGCATGAGAGCCAAGCGATGGCTTATTGAGATGGAGATGTTGTCAAAAAACATCTCTAATGAACATGGCTGGTCGTGTGACTTGGGTACGCTTTGTGCTTTCTGCTATACCCATTTACATTTTAATTGCTATCAATGCCCCGAAATGGTTTATCAAGGCTGTCGATAAAATTAGGAGGGGCTTCCTTTGGAAAGGGCGTAAACGTGCTAATGGGGGCTCCTGTCGGGTATCATGGGACAAAGTATGCATGCTTTGAATACGGTGGCTTGGGCATTCCCAACTTGGAAATCTCAGGTTGGGCTTTACAAATTCGTTGGTTGTGGTTCAAGAAAACAGACCTCAAACGGCCTTGGTCTGCTATGGAGATCACTGTTAATCGTAATGCAGCGGCCCTTTTCTCTATTGCTGTGGAAATAACAGTGGGAAATGGATCTGGTACTCTCTTTTGGTCTGATAAATGGTTATTCGGCTGCTCTATATCTGAACTTGCACCTAGTGTTATATCTGCTGTCCCTGTGAAAACCCGGAAAGAGCGATTGGTAAGCGAAGCTATGACAAATCACACATGGAGTCGTGATATTCAGGGAGGCCTCTTCTTGATTGGTCTTTTTGAGTATTTCCAACTCTGGGATATCATACAAGATATAGCTCTCAATGATGATGAAGACTTCCATAAATGAAGACTTGATGGTTCAGGACAGTACACTTCAAAATCTGCCTACCGAGCTTTCTTCAACGGAAAGGTAATTTTTGAACCATGGAGGATAATTTGGAAGTCATGGGCGCCGGCCAAATGTAAAGTCTTTCTCTGGTTGGCAGTTCGAAACCGATGTTGGACTGCGGACCGGCTGGCTAGAAGAGGCTTGCCTCACCCTGAACAATGCCCATTCTGCGATCAAGCTGATGAGGACATCCAACACTTACTGACCACCTGCGTTTTTGCTCGGGAATTTTGGTTAAGGGTGTTGCAGCATCTGAACTTGCAACATTGTGTTCCTGGTCGGCATGAGTCCTCTTTTGCTAGTTGGTGGAACAATGCAGTAAAGAAGGTGTCCAAAGACAAGAAGAAGGGCCTCAACTCCATGATCGTACTAGGGGCATGGAATTTGTGGAATTCTTGTGTTTTTGAAGGTAACAGACCATGCATGCGTGAGCTGCTTAGAGCTTTCAGTGAGGAACACCATCTTTGGTGCTTTGCTGGAGCTCGCGGCTTGCGTGGTTTAGGTCCGGTTCAGGTGGTGTTGCCTACATAGGTAAGGTGATAAGTTTTTTGGTCAGGTCTCGCCTTGTTGCAGTTTTTGTATCAGTCTTTTTAGTTTGTTGTTTGTTCAGCACCTCACAGCTCGGTTCGGAGTGAGGTGGCGGTGTTTGTAAGGAACCGTTTTTTCCTCTCTATCAATACAAAGACATGCAGCTCTCCTGCGTATTCGAGAAAAAAAATATTTTTCTGAGCTCTTCATATCAGAGCCTCAGTTTTCATATGACAAAGCAAATAATTTATCAGATCATAGTGAAAAAAGGTAAGGCCAATATGCAATTTACCATTATGTACAATTTCTCCATTTTTCATCCTTTAATCTACAAAATGCTTAATTTTTCTCTCTTTCTTTTTTAACTGAAGCATCCATCTTTCAGTTTAGAACCATTGCTCTCATTGAAATAATGCCGAGTAGCAATCATTTTTGACATGAATACCATTCAAGTTCCTTAAGAAATGGATCTTAATACAGGTAAATATAATCAGTAAAAAACCAGCAAGCAATACCTTAATGGGCGGTGCAGGAATGACCAATCAGCAAGCATCTCATTCTTGCTAGAACCATCCATAGGCTGCAGACTGGATTCACATGAAACTAATAAATGAAACTCGTTCACATTTACAATATTTGTTCTGAAACTGTAGACCTCTATGAAAGTGGGGAAATAAGTACATACAAGTCAGATACAAAATTAATCAGGTAAATCTAACCAGTAAAAAACCGGCAAGCAATACTTTAATGGATGGTGCAGGAATTACCAAGCAGCAAATTCTCATCCTTACTAGAACCATCCGTAGGCTGCAGGCTAGATTCACCTGGAACAAAATGAAACTTGTTTACATTTACAATATTTATTCTGAAACTGTAGACCTCTATGAAAGTGGGGGGAAAAAGTACATACAAGTCAGATGCAAAATTGATCATATGTTTGAAATGAACTACTCTAGTATTGAAAAAGAATAACTTACCTCACCAACCATTATACTGAGACAGCTAAATGTGGCTAACGCTGAAATTTCAATACCTTGTGTCACTTCATACGAACTGAATTGCATCCATCAAAATGAGGAGTATGATGATATAGCTTGATTGATTGAGTTGCACACGGATTACAAGCAGAGGCAGGAACCTATTCGCCCTCCCTAGGAGGCTCTGAGTTCGGGTTACAATTTTGCTTAAACTCATCTAATCCTAATCCTGGACTTATATAGAAAGCTACTAACCGACTCGCTAAACAAATCTTCTAACAAACTGCCGGCTAACAGAGTCCTACCCGGCCTTAATTCTTAAAACAAACTAAGCCAAATCTTAGCCACTAACAGATAACGCCATCTTCTTCTTGCGCTGATACTTATTTCTGAAGAATGAATCCACAACATATGACAACAAATCAATGTACAACTCAAATATGGGCTGAGTTCATGGAGTGAAACAAATTGCGAGGAAAAAAATAGCTCTGAACATCTGACCATATTGTGAGGAAAAAAAGAAAAACCTCTGAACATCTTTACTCACTTAACTGCAATGCTTTTGTGTAAATTTTGGTTTAACGCCTATCCACTGATCTGCATGCAATGTGATGCTTGTAGTGGCAATGTGATAGTTGCTTCTTGGCGAGTAATGCACCATTTTTTTTTTTCGAAGTAAAGATGGCAGGTGCTCTGCCCTTTCATTATAGAAGAAGGATAAGCATGGAGTACAAACTTGGTAACGAGTCCTTGAAATCTAGCTAGCAGCCCAGGCTGCCAAAGGCAAACGGAAAGCACAGATGAAGCCGGAAAAAAAATACAGTGAGGCCAACAGATGCAAGCTAGCGATGCCAGACAAAAGGCAGGAGAGAATCCTGCAGTCCTAAAACAGAGGCACAAAATCTACAAGAAATAAGAGAATTATGTTACTTCGGATATTACCACCGACGACAACTGGGAGCCCATTGCCCTATGATACTGATCTATCTCTTCTTTGGTCATGAATGCCACCTGCAGTTCATCTTTCTCTTGCCCCTGAAAAATTCTCCTATTTCGTTCTTTCCATATATTCCACCATGTGTAAAGTATGACTCCAGCTCCGTACCTTCGTCTGAATCTTTCCATCCCATTGGTGGCCGAGTTTAACCACGTCGCAACTTCGCTGTAGTTTGTGTCCATCGGTAGCCGCTGCAATTTGATCCAATCACCTATCGTAGCCATTACATGTATGGCAAATTCACATTTGATCAACAGGTGGGTCGGTGTTTCAGCTTCAGAAAGGCACAGAGGGCAGACTACATTGTTGTCCCAACCACGCTTGTCTAAATTGTCTGCTGTTAGCATTTTCTCATGCATTGCTAACCATCCAAACATTAGTACTTTTGGCTCAGCTTTGGCTTGACAAAGGCTCGACGTCTCAAAGGGGCTACGAGTTCCAGTAAACTGTACTACATACGCTGATTTGGAAGAATAGTTACCATCTGCTGTCCACCTCCACCGCACCTTGTCCTTTGTACCTTCGCTTAAAGTGACTGATCGCAATTTGCTCCAGAGGGCCACGTACTCCTGGATTTGCTCTGTAGTATTTAGTTTCCTGACCGACCTGATCCAATTAGCATTGTGCAATTCCTTTTCCACCGTTCTTCTTTTGAAATGTGATAGCTTGTACAGGTTCGGTGCTATGTCCTTCGGTTTCTCTCCATGTAGCCACCTGTAATGCACTATTTCTTTTATGCTAATAAAAAGCACTGCAATTTTCAGCGAACAAAAGCTCAAAGGCAAAATGTAACAGTGTGTGATCCCATGGCGGATTGGAGGACTCATCACGTACCTAGAAGCTCCATATGGGATAAAATAATAAATAATCTCATAAGCATGTTACCGAGCCTTTTTTCCAGTCTACTTCAAAGCCATTGTGAAATCAGGATCCCAAAGCAAAGAATCATCAAGTCCAGAAACCACAGGTTCACCGATGACTTTCTGACGTGCAAAGTTTTCAGTTTACATTAACATAGTCCAGTTACCAAATGTTGCGAAATTTAAATCAAACAATATATAAAGGACATGACCAGTCTAGACGATAATCCAGTTCCCAGGCCCTATACATGGTTACAGGGAAACATAGTCCAGTTACCAAATTATGCCAGACAGCTGACCTTCTCTTTTAGCCATGGCAATCTCCTCCATTGCGTCAATGTCCATCACATGACCCTCGCAAAAAAAAAAAAGTTCATCACATGAACAACGCACAGTGGAGTATTGATGAACTTTGCTAAGCGGATCGCCCGAGCAGTTGCTTCTCCTTCCAACTGCGAAGAACAAGAAAACCAGGCATGTTGCCAATCCCAGTAAACCAGCATCAAAATTGAGAACCTGGTTATAAGTTCTACTTGAACTGCATGGTCATGTACGAAACCTGTTTACTCATGGTCAAAGTACATTATCGGATCATACGAAGAATTTATCTAATGTTGATTGCAGATGTTCGCGGCACCGACAACTGTACATACGCTACTACAGGATTACAAGCACAGGGGATAAAACAAGTTGCACTCGTGTGCAGATGAATTTTTTTTTTAGGTTTGGAGTAAAATGAAAGAAACTGCAATAACTAAATATACTGTTGGTCTATTTTTATTTTACTTTTACAAAACAGCTGGTCACTCTTTTCGTTACTGAAACCCCCCAACTACCGGTACATACTTCAAACAGATTCCTGAACACTGGAAATTTCTATGAAAGGACCACAAGAACTTTTTTTTTTTTGAACCGAAACTACAGCGAGGGAGGCCCCCACTGTGTGATTTTATTATAGACCAAAGGAAAACAAACTGTACAGAGCTTCAGTGCCGCAGTTTATAAGTGGCAGTCTAACGATCACAGTTACTCACGTTTCTTATAAATTGGGAATCCACTTCAGACAACGGCAGCACCAGTGCATTTCTTAAAACCAACGGATTTCTGGCACCAGCAACAGGCAGCCATAAAGAACAATGACTGAGCTAGGAGAATAATAGGTAACAAGACCATTTAGGCCTCCTTTGGAACGCAGGAATTTCACAGGAATCGCACAGGAATTTCACAGGAAACAGTTCAATTTCACAGGAAAAACGCAGGAAAGGAAAAATTTTCCTTCAATCCAAAGGAGGCCTTAACTCAAAACAGGGCCTCTGCAGCTGAACTACGTAAAATGCAGATTGAACCACGCCTGCAGACTGTTTGCAAAACATTACGTGAGCAAATAGTTTATACTGCACCAGCATCACGGAACTCACAAAATAACAATAGACAAGCATCTGTAAATCTAGAACTAAGTGCAGTGCCAACAACAGTAACCAGCTGGGGATTACAACAGGTAAACAAAAGAACGGGACCATGGTTAATTCAGTTTTGAGAATGTTGCTCTTTCAGGGGTTCCGCATGCTTGCTTCCTATTTTTTCTGGAATTTTATCAAGCAGCTCTGCAGGTGTGCTGCTGTCCAGTTCTGCTAGCCTTTCTTCTGCCTTCGTGTGAAGTTGGTGCAACATGGCAGTAGCCGCAGAATCCCGCGCCTCACGAGGGGTGGTCTTCACACCACCATCAGCATTCAATTCGAGATCCGGGCATACAAGGTATACCGTAGCCTGGTACAATCCTGAGAAGAGAGGAAAATAGATTATGTTGAAAGTCTACTAAGACAATAATTGTAAAAAGATGATAGAAACACAGACTTAGGAACTAATTGAGACAAACAGATGTTCTGATTTTAGTTTATTGGAGGACTATCCTAAACATAAGAACCCAGGACTTCGGCGGAATATAATAACTGTATAGGAACCAAAGAGAGTAATTTTCCAACATACCATCTATTAGTGAAGGAAGTACTTTATATCTTGGAAGTATCCAGTTATTCTCACGGCATATCTCATCCAACTCCTGCATTGCTTCGTGTCAGAGAGAGAGAGAGAGAGAGATAGATAGATAGAGAGAGAGAGTAGCGTTCACATCACATAATGTTTCTTGCCTGGCATTTGGTGCGTGAAAGGACAGCTTCTGTCAACCTCTTCCTCTTCATCTTCATTTTTTGAGATCCTTCTCCATAGCTGGTTGAACTAGCAACTTTCATCATGTTTGAACTATTTTCTTCATACTTTTTAAGGATTGATATCACCCTAGGTGTCATCTTTCCCTCTGCAGGTTTGGAAAACATAAATACTGGAATGGTAGAATTCGAAGGTAAAAGGGTCGAAGTTGAGAAAACAATAACCACACCGAAATAACAAACATTCATAGGCATAAATCTAAATGTTGCACTGCACTCTCAGAGATGGAGTGTAACATAAAAATATCCTTAGGAACGACAACATATGTTGCTAGTTGTCCATGGGAGACTAAATAATGTATATATGTTTGATGGGAAGGGATGGTAACGCACCAATCAAAAGCCAAAAATATAACGCCTTAGTGCTAAATGTTAGTTTCCTTGTGGAAAGACCATGTCATTTTCACCTTTTCTATCCATTTCAGCAAAGTTTAGTTGGGAATACATAAAATACCTGTCAAGATTGTTTGAATGTCCATGTCAAACTGAGCACTACGATCTCCAAGCATGCAATGCTCACGGACCTGAAACATAGAATGGATAGACTATATGTTAGACGTCAGCTTATCAAGTAAACGAAGAATTATGAGAAACAGGGAAAAAATGCACTGTTCCATTTGAAATGAAAGTCAACACGTGACATACAATATCATCCCGCATCTTCTGAATTGACTGGAGCGATGCATACATCTGATCATTTTCGATAACATTGATGCTACCTTGAATAAAATTCCGAGTACACATTAAAAACTGGGAGTACCCATATGGATTAAGCAATAAGATATAATAGGAAAAGTTTCTAGGATAGGATTGTCCCTACCTGATATTTCTGTAACTGTCACAATTTGGTTTTCAGAAGCATGATTCTTCACTTTAAGATCAACTTCTTGTGCCTGACAAAAATAGTTAGTTCTTCAAGTTGAAGCAGGTAAATTAATATACAAAGACATACAAATTATAAATTTTCAACTGAAACACCACGCTTTGTTTAGACTGAAACTTTTCACAAGCTTAGTCAGCTGCAATTTAACTTACATTCACTTTAATGGTGTCTACAGCCATATTTTTACTTACAGTGTGCTTCCCCCCTGTTTTGTTCTTGTCCAAACAAACACCTGACATTAAGTGATCATATCATTATAATGAGCAGAAACAATTTTGGATCAGTAAACTCAAAGCACTGTAAGATTGATAAGACTCACTGGTTTGTAAGTTGTCAAATCCTCCACTTGATTTGTTCTTGTCCATTTGATCACCTGAGATTAAGTGATCATATAATAATAATGAGCAGAAACAATGATGGATCAGTAAACTTGGACTACTGTAAGGTTCATATGACTCACTGGTTTCCATGTCGACCAATCCTCCACTTTCTGCTCTTGTCGCTTCTGCATTCGCTGCATTGCTAACTAATTTCAAAGTTTCCGTATCAGGATTAGAAAGTGAACCGTTTTCCTTTTTGGGTGTAGCCTTGAGCGCTTCAGATTTTCTTCTGCAGTTCAAGTTGATGTTCTTTCTGTTTTTGCTGGTGCTGCAGTTGTTGGTGCCACTGTTACCAACTTCTTTCATACCTTTATTTTTCTTTGGATCTGAAGCGTTTGTGGCTGTGTTTTTTATGTTGGACTTGCTATCAGCTGCTTGTTCTTTCGAACTTTCATCTATTTCATAGTGCAATGAAGATTTTACTTTGCGCAATGGCTGCTCCTTTGGTATACTTTGTGGATAATCCATACTCTTTTCCCTGCAACAGGTCAAGCATAACCTAACAGTCATCAACCCCAAAAATTTTGTAACAAGGCGCAATGTGAGATACCGCTTTCATGGATAATTAGCTGAAAAATAAATTCTATGTACCTGTTAAGGAGGTTCAACAAAACCTCCTTATACGGAAGTATGTGATAGTATTCAACAACAGATGTTGTTTCAGGGTATGCTTCATTTCTAAATATAGGACCACTCATCCTGTTAAAGAGGAAAGAAGGGAGAGAGACAAATAGGGACAATGGTTAGAAGTTATTATAAACAGCAACGTTTATAAAATGAGCACTACTATAGAGTAGACCCGTTTGGTAGACTTTTGTACGACCAGGAAATCCAATGGCTAAAATCACTCGGGTAGTGATTCACATATCAATCAAATGGCTTAAAACACTGGGTCGGACAAAAGTTGAACAAATGGGTCTACTCTGAAGCATTTCCCTTATAAAATATAGCAAACATATACATTTGTTTAGATAATGGAAGTACTAAAAACTCGAGCAGTTTTACTGTCCAAAATAATGGCCATTAGTTTTCTAAAACTAATGGCCATTAGTTTGAGGGCAGATTAGTAATTTTACTATTAATTCATTAATTTATTTATTGTTTAATAATCATGAACTAAATAATTCAACCCTAACTGGCTAACCCTAGGAACTATAATAATGAACTAGATTGATGGACAACATGAATTGATCAAATTACAAATTTGATTTGCTTTATAAAAAACAAAATTACTAATACAAGTCCATCAACTTTATGTTTTCCGATATTACCCTTACTAATGGCCATTAGTAGTAGATTTTCTAAATTAAATCTGAACCGTCGGATCAAACTAATGGCCATTAGTTTTGGTAAACTAATGGCCATTATTTTGGACCGTAAAACTGCTCAAAAACTCTCTTCTGATAGAACCACAGTAACGTGAAAGGGAAGATAAGAGCTTTAGCAATCAGTGCTGACATATCACCATATATAAAAAGACACTACTCAACAAAAGCCATGAGCGAAACAATCTTATCATACAATGGGGTTTGAAGAATTATTGTCATGATTGATCAACAGGGCTACAACGTGCAATTGTTCAAAATAGACAGTGGGAAAATCAAACCTGCTGATCAGATCTTCTATTGGCATTTCCTTGAGGTCGCTATTGGCAGTTTGCTCATACTGCATGACAAACAACTTGGCAGTTGTTTCTTTTTTGGTCAGTGAGTACACCAGATGTTCTTCGAGAAAACGCAAGCTTGCGAGCTTCAGACCTATTGAGACGTAAGTGATAAGATAAAACATGAGACAGACAGCAAACACAACTTTCCCACAGAATCAGCAAAATCAAGACACATTCCGGCACAACTAATGCATTCTAGCGTATAGATAAAGAGTATAAAGAGGAGCATTCACCAATTCCATGTCAGCCAACAAGCTACAACATATGAAAGTGTAATGATTAAAAGAAAAGAGGAAATCATCTTGCATTCGTAATAGTAAAAATGGTACAGTAACGACCTGTTTTACTCTCCACCAATGAATTTGCAGTTTGCTGAAGCATGTAAGGTTCCGAACTAAGCGCCACCTCGTGACTCGACCCCGGCGCCGACAAGTCGATGCCGCGCGACTTTCCAGATACCGTTGTGATATCTTTCTCCAGGATCGACCAGACGCCCTGGGTCACAGAGCCGTGCTCGATCATGCACTTCTTCCCCGTCGGGTCGACGAGCAGAACTGCGACCTTGGAGATGGGCCACATTAGCGTCCGGGGAGAATCCGCCTCCGCATCGAGCGCCTGAGCGATGCCGCAGGCGTCCTCGAACGCCCTGTCGGTCACCGAGGCCTCACCATCGCCGCCTCCGTGTTCCAGGTACACAAGCAGAGCATCGCCGGCGGCGAGCGAGGCGGACACCATGAACCGCTTGGGTTCGGCGAAAGCCAGATGCGGGAACTGCTTCCGGTGGAAGTAGTTGTACAGGAGGACAGCGGCGTGGACCTGCGCAGCCACAAAACTTATAAGCGTGCGGCGGCGTGCGTGAGGCCGGCAACAAATCGTCGCCGGCGCGCAATCCGCACCGCGATCGGCGAGGAAACGAGCGATCAACAGAGGAAAATACGCGAATTGCGAAATTCACAAGAATGCAGCGCCGCCCGCGACCACAATCCGTCCCCATTCCCCAATCAGCGACTCGCGAGCTCTGCAAAACTCGAGCCGCGCGCCCCTCCTCAAACCCCCCACAAACCGAACGCCGCGAGCGAATGAAGGAAGACTCACCTGGCGCGCCACGGCCTCCTGCTTCTCCGGCGTCGGGGACGCCTCCCGCCGGAGCCCGCCGCTCTTGAGCACCGGCTCCACGAGGTGCTCCACCAGCAGCCTCGCCGCGTCCTCAAGTTTCACCGCCACCCCTTCCTCTCCTCCGCCGCCACCGCCACCAGCCATATCGCGAACGAAGCAGTGACCCCGCCGCCGCCGCTAGGGTTTTGCGCCGGGGGGCTGGTTGGGTGGGGACCGTGGGGTTTTGTGGGCGGTCACGCGGCCGGCGATGGCTGGAAATGGAAGGCGGAGCGCCAAGGCTGACGGGGAGGAAATGGAAAGAAACGGGAAGTTCATGTGCTCTCTGGCACCCGATTTTCAGACCGTCCGATGTCTCCCGCTGCTTCTCTGCTGTCCGTCCGTTTTTGTCCCATGTTCCTGTGGCGTTTCGTATCTTTTGTTGCCGTGGCCGTGTTCGAGTCACTTTTCCTCATTTCGCTTTGCCCATTCGTGGATTTTGCTCAGGTTTTGTTCTGAATCCCTCGCTCCATTCTGTAGGGATTTGAGCTTCGATCGGTTAGAATCGTATTTTGATATGTTTCTCATGAGGTATAGTGGATTTGAGTTTGATTATGTAGTACGGATTAAAATGATTTGATTCATTCTAGAACAAGGGAAATTATTTGAGTTATTGATCAGTAGGATGAGCCGTCTATTTTTGAGTTATTTAATCTGTTTTGCACAGATTCGGGTTATTTGCGCTCTGTTCATCCTCTATTCTACGGGATGATTTGATTCCCAGTGCAATATATTAATCTCTTCTGAATTTGAGTTCGTTCGATTCATTGATTGGTACTCGACAGTGCTTCACGTAAGTGTTTTCATTGCAAGATAGCACTACGGTTTCACAATGGATAACCCACCGGTCGGTAAGATATGCAGTTCACCCGCACCCAGAAAACCTTTACATTCACTCAAATGGCCAAGCAAATTAGACATATGAAACCACAGTTGGCATCCATTCAAGCAACATAACAAGAGGAAGTATAACTTTTTCACACGATTGTCAGCATGAACTCAACATTCCATGAGGGGTACAAAGTAAAACAGATTTTCTTTCATCCAACATCCAAGCAATGCGAGTACAGGCTAGCCGCATATACAAGATTGAAAAACAAAGGCAGTGCCCAGCTAAGGCAGTACAAAACCCTTCTATTAGCTCATAAACTGTGCCAAACTTGACATTTGGTAACAGGATCAAAGCAGTAGCAGGTTATTCATTACTGTCAGGTGCTAGCAACAATACTGCACTCAGATAGATAACAGTCAACCTGGAGGTATACCCAAACAACAAAAAAGGTAATTGTAGATCAAACACAAAATGACAGCGTCATAGGACAGATGCTACAAAGTAGTCTCAGCCAATGAGAAGCTTGTTCTCTTCCAAAAAGCTGTATGTTGGCACCTCCAGATTGAACGGTGCTGGGCCCTTGCGAATCCTACCAGAGATGTCGTAGTGCGAACCATGGCACGGGCAGAACCAACCGCCAAAGTCTCCGGCATTGGGAAGCGGGATGCAGCCGAGATGAGTGCAAACACCAATGACAACGAGCCACTCAGGGTTCTTGACACGCTCTGCGTCCTGCTCTGGATGACGGAGGGATGCGACGTCAACACTGTTGGCCAGCTTGATGTCATCATCTGTCCTACGCCTGATGAAGACTGGCTTGCCCCTCCACTTAACGGTCACTGTGGTGCCAGGCTCGATGCTTGAAAGGTCAACCTCAATGGAGGCAAGAGCAAGCACATCCTTACTAGCCGACATACTCAGGACGAACTTCAAGATGAGCAAACGCAGCAAGGAGGCATATATGAATCTCCCACCACTCAACACAAAGTAGGCAAATGCACGCTTGCTGGGGTCCCCTGGTGGGTAGCGCTCGTGGTTATACTCATCATACACGATTTTTGCACTGGGATTCTTCACAGCTGCCACAGTTGCTGGGAGGTCAGCTAAGCCGACATCCTGATTTCTTGGAACAAGAGTTTCAGACGAAAACCCTGCATCATCAATAAAAGAAAACAGCACAAAGAAAATGTTAGTGTATTAATATCTGAGTACATCAGTATCTTAACGGTAGAAGAGCAGCACATAAAAACTACAACTGAAAATTTGATATAGTAGGAAAATGATCCATAACAGCAGATTTTTTTTATAAAGAAGTGTGCTTGATCAGTCATCTAGTGATTGTATGTTAATTGTTAGGAGTAGCACTTCAAGTCTTCTAATATCCAGTGTCCAAAATTTCCTACTGCCAATTCTAAATTCTTGTCAACACTCGCTACCAATAAGTATATGGGATAAAGTATAAACTGTCTTCGATTTCTTTTGATTTCTTTGATCAATTTTGAGCATTCCAAATTTGGAACTAATTTAAATGCCTTCGCACAGGTTTCTGTATAAAAATGCAGTACTAAAAAGTATCGATAATACTAGTTTGTTAAGCGATTAAAAAATGACAAAACCCAGATCAATAAATTTGAAGCACAGAACAGGATTTAACAACATGATTAATCTCTATATTCGAAGAACGGCAAAAAAAGTGAACTGTGCATTTGATATTCTAAAAACTGTGAAATTCATAGAGATCTTGCACATTCATATAGTACAAGCCACATAATTGTTTCCAAAGTATTAAAGAAGTTGAGAGACACATCATCATTTACAATACACAACCATAAAAGAACCAGGTCATCCTGAAATTTATCAATTCCATTATATAGACCAAGAATCTGACGATATGAACCAAGAAGTAAAAGTGAATGCACACAAGAGAAAACATAGCAGTGAATAAGCCCACCATGATAGCAGTGGGAACATAAAAGATGCAATTATAGAAGAGATGTACATAAGCAAACAACTAGAATAACACATGGTTGCTTAGGATGTCAATACTAATGCACATCTATGATCTATAAAATTTAGCACTATATCAGACACATGCCAATTCTTCCGAAGGAATTCAGCCAAAAACATCAACAGCAATTAGACTAGCCGTGCCAGTAGCAGGTAATAACTCATAGAGCAGTGAACAAATACAGTTCCAAAATGTATGAAAAATCAAGCTACAAAGCCATAGTTTATACAGAGAGAACTTTAGAACATAGTTCTGCTCAGATGAGCTCCAAAAAGGCCAAATTCAGGTTGGAGCTATCGCCACGCCAACAAAGATATCATAGAAATGTGTTCACTGCCTACAAAACTGCTCCATTGTCACATTATTATGCGGCTGTGTATCCACTATGTGAATAAAATCAATAAAAACAACAACCGAATCGCAAATAGGAGAGAAAAAGATTAGCTTGCAGCAACGAACTGCTCGGTCTGATTATGAATTGTAAAGGCATGTTCACGAAATTTTTCCCAAGTTTCTGGTGCGTGCAGTCCTAAAACAATTAGGTTTAAGAAAACAACAACAACATAGCCTTTTGTCCCAAGCAAGTTGGGGTAGGCTAGAGATAGACAATTAGGTTTAAGAAAACAATTACGTATAAGAATTCACCTCCATTCCATATGCTACCACAGCCGCATCATCTCACGCCTCTGAGAAGAGGCCTAACCATTCTAATCAGGCAGTTGCGAGGCGTGATCTAAGAACACAAATCACAGATGCAGGAAAAAACGCGCGCGCACACACAGATCAACAAGCACGGGGAGCGTCGAAGCGACCATGTCTAACTACGCGGATCAGAGATCAAGGCTCAAATATCTAGGGGCACCGCGAGCTCCGAAACCCTGGGAGCAGGGGGCAGGGCACCACGCGAATCTACCATTCAATCCACCAGGAGCCCAGATCGGAGCGAGGGCGAGAAGGGCGACCGCGTCACGTACCTCTGGCGGCGGTGAAGAAGGGGGAGTCGATGGCGAATCGCGGCCTGCGGTCGCTGGAGCGGTCGTCGTCGTCGCGGGGGAGGCCGCCGGCGAGTGGGCCACGCGTGGCGGCCGCGGCGGCGGGGCGCCAGGCGAGGGCGGACGAGAGGCGCCTGCCCGCGACCCTCAGCATGGTGACGGACGGACGGCGGTCAGTCGCTGCTCGCCGGCTCCGGCCTCCGGGGGTGGGATCGGGTGCTGCTCCGGTTTGGTGGGGAACGCGAGATCGGTTCGAGCGAGGCCGAGGACGAGGAGACGAGGCGAGGCCGCGTCCGTGTTGTTGTTGGGAAGAAGGGGAAAAAGTGGAAGCGAATGGAAGGAAGGAAGCGGGCGTACGCAACTTGGCCCAGTGGTAGCTTCTGGGCCGTTCTTGGGCTGCGTACGTCGGCAGTATAACGAGTGGCACAACACAAACGCAAAGGCAACCAGGACTCCTCACTCCTGGAAAAGGCAAACTCGACGGCGGATTCTCGGCCTTGCTTGCCTCGCCAGGCTGTCTGTCGATGGAGCCACTCAACCTCAAGATGTAGTGCGACATAATGAAGTGGCAATTGCGGAAATACGTTCAGGTCTGTCAGCAAATTTTGTTTCGCGGGCATTTAGGTGATCATCACAGAGAAGCTACTCAGAGGAAGTGGGAAACAGTCGGATTTCCTTCAATACACAATTCTGATTAATGCGAGAAGAGAAGGGGATTTTTACCATACTTAAAAGGGGCATTTGCATATATGGCCCTGTTTTGAAGTCCAATTGCATGATTGACCTCGTTTTTTAGGTTTGCATATTTGACCCTGTAATTTGAAACTGAAGCCTCCGTTTGGCCCTCTTTTTTAACCCCGTTAGCAGCTGCCAGTTTTTCGCAATAAAAAAAAATAGAAGAAAGAAAAGGGAAAAAGATGGACAGTGGAAAAGACGAGACTGCCCTCCCCTTATCTTTCTCTCGTCTCCCCTTTCTCCCGTAACCCATCTCTCTCGGTCTGTCCTCTCTCTTAGACTCATGGAGACGGGCGAACCCTAACCCTAGCTTTGCTTGCACGCCATTCGGGGGAGGAGGGAGCAAGCGGCGCAGGCAATCGAAGGCGGAGGAGGGCGGCGCGCGGGCGGGTGGGCGCGCGCGCAGGCGGGCGCGCGCGCGGGCAGCGCAGGCGGGCAGGCGCGCGGGCAGGCGGCGCGCGGGCAGCGCAGGCGCGGCGCGCGGGCAGGCGCGCGGGCGGGCGGCGGACTGCTGCTGCGAGCTGGGCGCGGGAGGCGGACTGCTGCTGCGAGCTGGAGCGGGCTGCTGCGAGCGGGATGGATGCGGTTCCTGGACAGGCAAGGTAAGACATGTGTCCCATTTAAGTCCTATGTTGCAAGTGATTTAGGCATCAATGCACTGTTAAATTGACAATTCGTAGGTTAGTAAAGCTAAATTTCAGTCATTTGCTGTTAATTGTAGGGAAGCTCACATGAATCTGAAAATTATTGTTAAAGTTGGCTCCTATTTTGCATTGCCGGATGGGGGGCCAAAGACATTCAGTCAGCGTATAAAATTGTCTCCACTCATTGTTGATGTTCACAACTTATCTTTGCTGCAATTGGTAAATCACATAGCTGAAACATGCACTTGGGGGTCAAAGTAATACATAACATTATGGCGTTCAGATGAAGATGCATGTGCTGAGATAAAAAGTGATGAAAATCTGCGAGAATGGTGTGAACTGAACCTAGAGCAAGGTGATGTGCACATTCATGCCCACATTGAGGATTTTGATGGTCCTTTGCAATTTTCACCTACCAAACGCCGGCTGCACCCTAATGTGAGAACTAGAGTGTCAGAAGGTCTCCAACCATCTGATTCAGGTGAGCTACCTCAGGTCACAAATAAGACAGCCATAAAAAAAAAGTGAGTGTCACCAAGACCAAAAAACGAAAGAGGAGACGTGCACATGATGATGATGAGCCCGTAGGTGTTGATGAGGAAGGGCAATACTCTGACACCGAATCTTTGAAGGCACTAAGTGATAGCAGCTACGACTCTGATTTGGCTGCATCATCTGATTCTGAATGCTCTGATGCTGATTATGAACCTGATGCTGAAATTATTGATGATGAGGAGGCTGATTACGTCCCTCCCTTTGCATATGATGCTGAAAATCCTTGCATTGATGTTGGTGTCATCTTCCCAGATGTTGACCAATGCAAATCTGCAGTTACTCACCATAGTATCTTGAATGATTATGGTTTCTACACAATTAAAAAATCACAAGACAGATTTAGAGCCAAGTGCAAGAGAGACGAAGAGGGTTGCAAGTGGGAGTTTTTTGCATCTACTAGTAAGACTAAGTACGTTGGCTGCAAGGTAAATTTGGCTGTTTTTATTCTGTTTTTTTGTTTATTTATTTGTTTCATGTATTTACTTGTAAGACTAACACTTTGTTGTATGTTGTAGGTGAAGAAGAACGGACCGAAGCACAATTGTGGTTCAGTCAACAAGTGTGGCGAGACAATGGCATCAGACAATTGGGTAGCTAAAAGAGTGGTGGATTGGCTGAGGGATGATCCAACAATGGGGCCGACAGAGCTAATGAAAGAGTTGAAAAAGAAGTACAAATTCAATGTCCCATATTACCGGGTTTTCAGAGGGAAAGAGAAGGCTCTTGACATGATATATGGTGCATGGGATGACAGTTATGACTTGCTCCCGACCTATAGAGCTGAGCTTCTTAGAGTAATGCCTGGAAGCGTTGTTGAGATAGACACTGAAGAACACAAGGGACAAGTGTGCTTTAGGAGATTCTTTGTTGCTTTGAAACCCTGCATTGATGGGTTTTTGGAGGGTTGTAGGCCATACATTGCCATGGATTCCACCCATTTGACAGGAAGGTCCAGGGGGCAGCTTGCAGCTGCTGTTGCAATTGATGGACACAATTGGCTATATCCAGTTGCATATGGGGTCATTGAGACAGAGTCTATTGAAAGTTGGACATGGTTTGTTGAACACTTGAAGAAAGCAATTGGTACTCCTCCTGGATTGGTCATTAGCACAGATGCAGGTAATTCCCTTTGTCTTCAATTTGAAGTGTTACCTCTGTTTCATTCCTTTTAATACATGTTGTACTAATAATGCTAAAATATTGATGCAGGCAAAGGGATAGAGACTGCTGTGGATAATGTGTATCCAGGAGTGGAACACCGAGAGTGCATGAGGCACTTGTGGAAGAATATGAAGAAGCAACACTTTGGGCCTTTGTTTTCCCATAATATGTGGGCAGCTGCCAAGACTTATACAGCTGATAAGTACAACTACCACATGAGGAAAATCGAGGAGGCAAGCCCAGAAGCAATGGCTTATTTGGATGACCATCATCCATATGTGTGGTCTAGGAGCAAATTTGCTGAGGATTGCAAGGTAGATTACATCAACAACAATCTCTCTGAGTCTTTCAATAGTTGGGTGTCCAAAACAAAGGCATTTCAGATTGTGGAGATGCATGACCATATAAGACAGATGATCATTAAGAAATTTGATGTGAGATCCAGAATTGGTAGGAAAATGGAAGGTCGGATAATCCCTTCAATTGTTGAGACTCTTAATGAGAGAAGCAAGGCTATCAAGGACTATGAGGTGTTAAGGTGTGGAGATGGAATAGCTGAAGTTACTGTGGGCACCATGAGGTATGCAGTGAATCTAGAGCAGAAGACATGTTCTTGTAGGGCATGGCAAGTGATAGGAAAGCCTTGCAACCATGCTTTATCTTTCATTGCAACTGAAAGTAGGGAGGTTGATATGCAGGACTTGGTCCATGAGTACTACTCTGTTGAGAGGTTTAGAAAAGCATATGCAGGTGTTTTCCCTCCAATGACCTCAAAGCAATTTTGGCCATGGGTTGATGTAGGCTACACAATCAAAAAACCTAAGTTGAGAAGGAAACCGGGAAGACCAAGAGTAGCAAGGATCAAGGGATCTGATGAGCCTGGCGCTAGGAAGCAAAGAAAGTGCCCAGAATGTGGACTATTAGGCCATACCGCTAAGAAATGCCAGGGTGGTCTTACAGCTAGTCAAAAGAGCAAGCAGGCATCGGACACTTCAAATGATAATGTTGCAGCCAATACATCCATGTAATACATGTTCCTCATTCTCCTTCAATTTGAGTCTTTATTTACTATCTTGTTTACTAACACATACTCTATGTTTCATATGAAGGCCTAGCGGAAGTGCAACTAATGAAGTAGGAGAGGGCGCACCAACTGCTACAAATGATCCTAGTGCAGCCAACACAACAATGTAATTTTGTTTATTTGGCTTTAAATTCTGTTATGGTTAGCTATCTTGTTTTCTAACTCTCCATGTTTCATATGAAGAGCTAGTGAAAGTGCAAGTGAGCATGCAGAGGAGCACCATCTAGTGGTAGGGGAAGAGGAAGAGGGAGAGAGAGGGAGAGGAGAGGAGAGGTGTTCGTGTTAGTAGGCTGGCCACATGGTTTGGTGTCTGATTGCATCATGGCATTACTATCTTCTATGTGTATGCTTTTGTGAGACATGGATGTTCTAGTATTTTGCAAACCTGGACATGTGCTTTTGTGAGACATTGATGTTTAAGTACTATGCAAACCTGGACATGTAACATTTGCTATAATCTTTGTTGGATACTTTGTTGTGAAGGTGTGAGGTTGTCATATATCATATTGTTTCCTATGTGGTATTTGTTGCTGTCCAAATAGTCAAATTACTGCTGAAATTATGCCAAAATTTTGAAAAAATATGAATTTACGTCAAATTTCAATTCAAATGTTCAAGTTTCAATTCATATTGTTGCTGAAATTTTAAAACTGTTGCTATAACACTTGTTACAATCTTTCTTCAGCAATAGGGTCATTCATGCAACACGCATTATAAAACAGGGTCAATCTTGCAAAGGGTATGAAGGTCTTTTTACCATGGACTTAACACCGTCAAAGCCCTCAAACAGAATAGGGTCAAGTTCAACTTTCAGTTTGAAATTACAGGGTCAAATATGCAAACCCTAAAAAAGAGGGCCAAACGTGCAATTGGACTTCAAAACAGGGCCAGATATGCAAATGCCCCTACTTAAAAAACCGAGTTGTGGTGAATGGTGGTGGTGGTGGTGGTTCGTCTCGCCTCCTCTTCAGCGCGCCGGCAGGTGGGCCCAGGCCTCGCGAGTCAACCACCGCGTAGCAGCGACGCGGCGTAGCGCAATGCTTCAGACTCCCGCACGGCCGCACCCGCAGTCCCGCAGCCGTGCCTCTCTCCCTCTCCCTCCCCCTCCCCCGTCAAGGAAAAGAAATATCTTTCGTCTCCTCGCGACCTCAATCTCTGTCTTTCGGCTAACTACCTCCAGATCCCAGGCGTTCCCAGCCGCTTGTGAGAGGGAGGCAGGGTCAATAAGAGTACGCTGCGCGCGGAGCGACCGGAGGTGGCGGCGCTCAGCTTCTTGTCAGTCATTGCTCACGAAGGGGAGTAAGGAATTGGGTGCGGAGGGGCTGAATCGACGAGCCACCGCGGTGAGACAAACCAGGCCGTCTCGGGAGAAGGAAGCTGGTGGAGGAGTTGCTGAGGAGATGGAGATGGAGATGGGATGGCATGGCATGCGGATTTCGCCCACTCTTGAAATCTTCAATCACCGGATCCAGGAGAACGCATGGCTCCCCGTCGCCTCATTGAAAATGCTCTGATTCGCTGACTCCATACTTCTGAGCTGCATCCCTCCTCCCAATCCGCTTCTCCTATGAGGCCTCTCGCCATAGCTTCAGCATTCATGTAAGCAGACGAATGTGCTGGGCGGTCGGTAGGCTGGGGAAAAAATCCTTCACGGGCTTGGGTGAGAAAAAGGGATGAGACACCGATTTTTTTCTTGTTTTCTCTACTACTCCATTGCTGACTGCAGGCTGCCGTTTCTTTTGTCCATGATGACTGTCCTCTGTTTTGTTTATGGTGCAGGCAACCGAGTGCCGGATACAGAATTACTGCTACTACCTTATTTGCAACCCTATTCATTATAACAACTTTCTGCATGGGAGATATCTTTAATAATTATATCAAAATATTGACAATTGTCATCATATAATTATATAAATAGCCTGTTTAACCAAGTCCAAATGTATCACTATGGGAAAGTGAGAAATGGAGGGATCTTAAAGTTTTCCCGCGATTGGGAGTAACATGCTTGCAAGGAAAAATGAAAAACAATTACACGCTTGCAGTTAAAGACTCTGCTGCAAACATTTCTGGCAGGCATTCATTATATAATGATGGTATAGATTATTTGCATGTAAAGCTAGAGCAGTATAGCTGGGCAAACAACCCATTTTAGCGTATGATATGTAGACGAGCACAATGCAAATGTGCGATAGACTGTAAGAAAAAGCTTTGGCTAAACAAAGCGATGCATATCTATACCTAATAATATTGACTCTAATTGATGATTTATTAGTACGTATTCCGTAGCAACGCACGGGTATTAGGCTAGTAAAGGTAAAAGCTCAAACAAACGGTGATGGTGCAAATCAATCACTGCTGCTAAATACAGAATTCCGAAGGCAGTGGTCGGTAAGTCGGTTTCCGGATCACCTACGTACGTGAGCAGGGTCCCTGTCCGATACGATGTGGGTCCCCTGCAACAATCCGAGAGCAATTGGAGCGCGATCGGCAGCCCCATCCGATCCGGTCACGTAGCATACGTCTACTGTACGTGACTATATATGGGACTCCCTATCATCAAATCAACAAACAAGCCCAATCGACATGGGCAAGCCCTGGGCTCTTCGGCGGCTGCTGCCCTGTGTCTTCCTTCCTTCCGGGCGCAAGCACAAGGAGGAGAACGAGCTACTAGAACCAGAAGAAGGCCATCGCCATGCCGACGACGACGTCTCGGTGTCGCTGCCGGACGACATCATCTTCGACGTGCTGTCGAGGCTGCCGGTGAAGTCGCTGCACCGCTTCCGGTGCGTGTGCCGAGCCTGGCGCGCCCTCATCTCGGACGCCGACGACCCGGCCTTCGCCGCCGCCTTTCGAAACTCCCGAGCCGCCGCGGCCGCTCCCGTCGTGGTCGCCATGTTCGACAAAGCGTGGCACCTTCACTGCCCCGGGTCGACCGTGCAGCCGCCGCGCGATCTGGAGCTGCGGGTCATCGACACGGCCGACGGCAGCGTGCTCAGGGTGGTCAAGGGCGTCAGGAGCACGTACCTGGCGGCCACGCCCCTGGACCTCGCCTTCGTCGACCACGGGATGTACGGCTCGTCGGTGATCGATCCGGCGACGGGGCGGGTGGTGGCCACCGTCGCCGGACTCAGAGCCGACGACTACGGCGACCCGGGAATCGACGAGTTCTGCCGCTCCTTCTTCGGCCGCGCCGCTCCGTCCGGCGCGTACAAGGTCGCCCGTCTCCGCGGGAAGGAGCTCTCGACGCCCGAAACCGGATGGTGGAGGTTCGAGGTCGCCACGCTGCGGGACAATGAAAGGGACGCCATTTCTACCTGGAGGCAACGGCCGGCGCCACCTGTCAGTGTCTGCTGGTGGTTGTATAGTTGCACGGCCACGGTCAACGGCGTCGTCCACTTCATGCACGGCGACGCTCCCACCGGTGGCGCCAGCCTCCCGGAGCATTCTGACTGGAACCGCGTGGCCCGTTTCGACCTCGAGAGCGAGGAGTGGAAGGCGACGATCGATGGCCCGCCGATGACAGGGTGGTGCCTGGTCGGTCAGGACGAGACGTGGGATGTGGCTCTGAGAGAGCTCAAGGGCACTTTGGGCGTGGTTGAAACCGCGGGATCCTGCAACCATCTGCGGTATGCAAATGTCTGGCGCCTTGTCGATTCCGCTCATCAGAGGAGCGTCTGGGTCAAGGAGTGCACCATAGAAATGGGCCAACAATGCTGTCGCTTTTTTAAAGCACTGGAGATCTTCCAAGATGGAAGAATGTTGATGGTGCGGGCTTTCGGGAAAGACCCGTGTATGATTCAACTTTATGACAGAAACACCGGAGTTGTCACGGACTTGATGGAGATGGCCCAGGATTTCAGAGGCCAAATGACACTTTATACTGGAGTGCCTCTTGGGGAGGCATGAGTTCTCTACCTAAAGTTTCTTTTTTCTTTTAACTCGGTGTTCTTACCTCTTGGAACATGCATGGAAAACAAGACATCAAAATCCAAAAAAGAGCTGAATCGTACGTGTTCAGTTTCACCTTTCGGATTCACCAAAATGGGGTTAGACCTGAATATATGCATTTGCGAAGATGCTTGATTGGTGAATCAACCGTTAGTGACACAGTTCACGGAACATCATGATATCGTGCATCAGAATGAGCCAAGTTTTTTTTAGACTAAAGTTTTGCCCCGTTTTATATTGAAGCAAAGTGTTTGTTACATTGGTGATACCAGTTTAGCCATGAGCCACTTATAGTTTGGCAGATCACAAAAGCAACGCTATGCTGTGGAATTCCGAATACACCGGTGGCGTTTTGAAATTGCCTCACCTTGCTATGCTGCTGGCAGCTCTGGAAACACAGGAGGTCTTGTTCCCTCCATCTTGTAGATGTGTTATTAGTGACTGGTGAAACCTGACTTTATACTTCTCTTCTCCAGTTGAAGGAATGCTGGCAATTAACATTTTTCTGCAAACATCATTGGGTTTCATGAGTTTTTGTTCTCTTTTACTACTGTTTGAAAGCTACAAGCGGTTTTGAGATGATAGTTGAAATGGCAGCATATCTGTAGGATAATACATGTACAGTAAGTTATTTATCAGTCAAAATTGATTTAGCCACAAAGTAGAAGGATAATAATGTTAATTTCTCCAGCTGTAACAATGCAATTGCTACATCACAGTATATTAGTGTCAATGATTAGCTCACTATGTTGCTGCACAATCTCCTTCAGTTTTATTTTTCATACTCCTTCAGTTTATCATTGTGTACTTGTTCGTAATTCAAGATTCAAAGCTGTGTACATTTTGCACATATGTTGCATTGTTGCGTATCTGTGTAGGGAGTAGGGACGAGTGAATTCTGATAGCACACTCCCAAATATCAGAGCTCTATGTTACAGGTTCAAGCCTTTTTTTTTATTTCTTTCTGATTTCATGAAATCCTACTTTTTTTGCTATACGGTTAATAATATGTTAATAATGTTAATATTTCAGGTGATTTGCACGAAGTTTATGCAAGTAAGATACTGGCACATGTGTAGGATTAATTGTGTTTAACATGGGATTACAAAGAGATAAAAAAAATAAGATGATTTTTAGATTAGGCAATTTTTTATAGTCGGCATCAATAATTTGTTCTGCAGTGCATGTAAATAGCTTGAGGCTCCCACATCATGGTGATGGTCACGATGGCATGGGAGCGGTAGTCTAATAATCGGGCCGGAGGTGTGACTGCTCGATGATGCTTGATGCCAACTGCGTCTGAAGATGATCCATACGTCATTATGTGAGGCTAGAGCCCAAGGGAAGCCTGGGAGAGGTTGAGGTGTTGAGGTCCTCTGTACCAGGCCAGAGCCGAAAGCATGGTTCGACGACACATTCGCCAAACTTGTTGAGACGCTCAATGTTCCTATTTTCTTGTCAACTCTCTAAATCTCTACAACTAATGAATTTCGAAGTGGTCGTCTGCCCCGGCTTAATCTGCCCGGCGTTCAAATCCCGCGCCCCTTCCGATCAAAACTGCTGCCCCCTACAATCCAGCAGGCGCACCGCGATTTCCGCGCTCACCCCCACTACGCCAAAACTCCCCACGCCTCCTCCCACATTGCACGCCTCCACTCATCTTCAGCCGCCTCCGAGTTAATCAGTTTGCCGCCGCAAACAAAATCGACACCGACGCCGCGGTGCCGGGACGCCAATGAAGGCTGCCGCTTCACCTCCACGTCTCCCTTTCCCTTCCGCGCGCCACCTCAACCCTAGACGCTGCACCTCCCGCTGATCCCAGAGGTAGGTGCGCCGCCCGCGGCCTTCTCCCTCGACGAGCGCCCGGGCAAGCAACGGGCCTGAGCCGCGCGTTCCCTGCGCCGGAGGGCAGGAGGAGGAGCAGGGCCGCCATCCTTGTCGACGACGCGCGCTGCCGCCACCCATGGCAATGCACGACGGATCTTGCCACGACTCCCTCGGCGGCAGCGCAGGTACGCACCCCCGGCCTCCGCCTCCCCTCTCATCTTCAATATAGCGAGGCCTAAATTCACGATGCCCTGCTCCGCTGATTGCTCGATCTCTCTCCCAGATACAAAAGCTCTGTTTCGAATCCTCCAGTGAAGCCCATGACCAGGTAAGATAATTCTTTCTTGGACCTAATTTCCTCTTCTTTTCTCCTTGTGGGAGGCATCACCTGACGGAGTTCGTCTGTGCTTGGTCAGTAGCAGGGGATGGAGAATGTGTTGGAGCCATCCAGCCACGCCAGTCTGCTGTGTACTCCCAATTGGTGGTGTGCATTTTTCTCCTCACATTGGTTTGGTTTAAATATTAGCACCGTATTGCAGTCTCATTTAGCATGTATTTAGTATACGAGGGAGCTGTGTTTAGCAGAACTCCAGAGATCACCAAATAGGGGAATGTATTTCAGGTCTTGTGTGAGAATAACTTTTCTTCATTATTTTAATCCATAAAAGATGCCCATATCATTTTTCAAAAATATACTATTTTGCATTTTTTGAGATAAGAGGAATGCTTATGCAGTTCTCATAATAAACTACATGACTTAACCTCAAGTAAGGAGAGTGACTAGGCTACGAGTCCATGTTATTGTGCCTATTGCAATTGACATTCTGTAGATTTATAAACATAATGTATTGGAGGAACTTATCACATGATGCTACATCTTTGCAGGTTGCAATATACTCTGCAATTGTTTGCATGGTGGAATCATTAGCTTGTTCAGCCATCTATGTATAGTAGAGCAATTGCTATTTGTTGCTGTGGTCTCTCTAGCTGAAGTTGTTATGGCCTCTTAAGCAAATTATTTATTTGCGTGTCCTGCAATAGATAAGAGTCAAACTGTTGTTGAACCGAGTTTTAGTCGAGAGCCGAGCTGAACTGAGCTATCTTGTGTGCTATGAGATTGCAATAATCACTGGAAGCAATAGATTTAATAATTTTATTTCCCGTACTTGCTCCCATGCATTTTGCAACCATTCCGGCGCACCATCGCTGTGTTTTCTTGCTCTCCTGCATATCTATAGTATGACTTTTTTCATCCACCCGTTGAATTATTCTGAATTGGCTGATGCTTGAACTGTCAGTTCTTAATATTTTCAGACAGGCAAGACATGGATTGGGCATTTATTTCTAGAACAGCCGCATCAATCATTTCTTGGCACTTTTTTATGTTCATGTTTCATTGCCATGATTGCACCTAAAATGTGTAGAGAATAATGTTGTTTTCTTGATTCTTAGTGTAGTTCATCCATCAAGGCTCCAAGGTTCAGCAGTCCAAGCACATGCGAATGGCCGATAGCAAAATGGAAGCATTGACGATGTGCTGGATTGGTTGCCAGGTCCTAACTCCTTGCGTACAAATTTCTTTTTCGAAGTAATCTATGTTTCTGCATAATCTTACGAAATTGAGCAAGTACTTATGAGACTATCAAGTGTATTTCATTCCCTTTGACCATTTGAAATATTGGGATCTATATGTAGCTTTGATTGATGGAAAAGAGGTGCATTCTCCAGTAAGTGCCACTCCATATAAACCATTTGTGGCAAGCTGAACTCTGAATGTGTAACATCATGAACTTTGCAAGCATAATTCGGAAAAGATTGGGTTTTTTTTTGTACAAAACCTCTGTTGATTGTATTTTGTAGAGACAGCTCGTATGTCACTCTAAAAATGCTAGAGTTGGAAGGACGAGGAGCCCCTCAACCATGGATCATCTAAGTTAAGCGAACTAAGAAGGTGGTGTTGGCTCTGTTGCAATGCCTGATTGATGAGTCTATGACAGAGCAGTATTACAAATAATCTTGTGTGGCTTCATTAACTTCTTTCTGGAAGCTGGTGCTTATCAACTTCACGGGGACCCTATTTGAGGTGGGTAGACTTAAGTGCTGGTTTCTGTTTTCCCCTCAATATACCTTTTAATTGTTGTAATATCAGTTTTCTATATAGAAAAGGTATAGCGGCATTTCTCTCGTTCTCTATTCTCAGCCTGGTGGATGTTAGCGTATTTCTTTCTTTTTTCCCTTTCTTTTTGACGTGAGGATGCCAGCTATTAACATCAATGCTTTAATGTCATATGCGATATATGTATATGATTCATGCTTACTGTGTGTTACTGTCTACGTTTTAATTAGCACAATATGAGATATTGCAGAAGACATAGTACAGAGTTAACTGGATCCATTTGCAAATTGCAATGGAGCATGTTGATATGTGGTCTGTTGGATGCATCTTTGGTAAAACTGTTTGTCTTTTCAGTTTTGTCGCAAATCCCTTTTCATTGTTCTAAAAATGGTACTGAAATATGTGTACATTACATAGAGAAAAACTGCATGGTCATAGGAATGCATTATGCATGTACTTGTACAGAGATTTTAGTTAGCTGCAGAAATCATCCATAAAACTGGCAAGTAGACAAATTTAGTTTAACTCTCCATATGTGGGAGGCCGTGCGGTACGGCTGGAGGCGCTGCTCGCTGCGGTTCCGATGGAAATGGCGGCGAGTCTGGCGGAGAAGGACACCGCTAAGGACGCGTGGGACGCCATCTCCGTAGCACGGGTCGGCAGCGACCGTGCTCGCAAGTCCACCTTGCAGAAGCTTCGCAAGGAGTGGGACCGTCTGGCTTTCAAGCCAGGCGAGGACATCGACGACTTCTCCCTCCGCCTCTCCGGCCTGATGCAGCAGATGGCGCGGTACGGCGGCGAGGACATCGACGAGGAGAAAGCTGTCGAGAAGTTTCTCCGAGTCGTCCCCAAGAAGTACACGCAGATGGCCATCTCCATCGAGACGTTGCTGGACCTCTCCGAGTTGACGATCGAGGAGGTGACGGGGCGGCTCAAGGCCGTCGACAACCGCGAGGACCACCCTCCCGTCGAGTCGGCGACTCCGGGAGGCAAGCTCCTTCTCACCGAGGAGCAGTGGCGTGCTCGGCAGGGTGAGCGGAAGAAGGGATCGTCTTCCAGTCGCGCACGCCGCCCATGCAAGAAGAAGGACAAGGCGCCTCCCCCTTGCAAGGCGACCCGGGATGACACTTGCCACAACTGTGGCAGGTCGGGCCATTGGGCCAAGGACTGCAGGCAGCCAAAGCGCGGTGGTCAGGCTCACGTCGCGCAGGCACAGGTCGACAACGAGCCGGCGTTGTTCCTGATGCACGGGGGTGTCGAGCTTCACTCCACTCCCGGCCCGGCGGCTGCGCTCCTCCACCTCGACGAGCCTCGCGCTCACGCCTTCCTCGGGAATGGTTCAAGCGATGAGAAGATCGACGGATGGTACCTCGACACCGGCGCCACCCACCACATGACCGGTCGACGCGAGTTCTTCTCCGACCTGGACACCATCGTGCGAGGCTCCGTCAAGTTCGGGGACGCCTCCGCTGTGGAGATTGAGGGCGCCGGCTCCATCATCTTCGTCGCCAAGACTGGCGAGCACTGGCTGCTCACTGGTGTCTACTACATCCCCGCGCTGAGGAACTCCATCATGAGCTTGGGACAGCTGGATGAGAACGGCTCGCGCGTGGAGATCGAGGACGGCCTCCTGCGTATCTGGGACGTTCGTGGCCGCCTTCTCGCGAAGGTGAACAGGGGGAGCAACCGCCTCTACGTCCTCCACGTCGACGTGGCGCAGCCACTCTGTCTTGCAGCCCGGCGGGACGACGACGCATGGCGGTGGCACGAGCGCTTTAGGCACCTCAATTTTGAGGCCCTGAAGCAGTTCGGGGCCAAGGAGATGGTGCGGGACTTGCCGCGCATTGACCACGTCGAGCAGCTCTGCGACACCTGCATGCTGACGAAGCAGCGGCGACTTCCCTTCCCTCGCCAGTCGAGCTTTCGAGCCAAGGAGAGGCTTGAGCTCGTGCACGGCGACCTCTGCGGGCCGGTAACGCCAGCCACTCCAGGAGGGAGGCGCTACTTCCTCCTCCTCGTCGACGACGTCTCCCACTACATGTGGGCGCTCCTCCTCCACACCAAGGGAGATGCGGCGGACGCCATCAAGCATCTTCAAGCTGCTGCGGAGAAGGAGTGTGGCCGCAAGCTGCGGGTGCTGCGCACGGACAACGGCGGCGAGTTCACGGCGACCGAGTTCGCGGAGAACTGCTCCGACGAGGGGATCCAGCGGCACTTCTCCGCGCCGTACACCCCGCAGCAGAACGGCGTCGTTGAGCGCCGCAACCAGACGGTCGTGGCCATGGCGCGTGCCCTCCTCAAGCAGAGGGGCATGCCGGCGATCTACTGGGGAGAGGCGGTGATGACAGCAGTTCACCTCCTCAACCGCTCGCCCACCAAGGCACTCGATGGCAAGACGCCATATGAGGCTTGGCATGGGCGGAAGCCAGCGGTCGGCTACTTCCGCGTCTTCGGCTGCCTGGCGTTCGTCAAGGAGCTCAGCCACGTCAGCAAGCTCGACGACCGGAGTACGCCTGGGATCTTCATCGGCTATGCAGATGGCATGAAGGGCTACCGCATCCTTGACCCTGAGACACAGCGCGTGCGGGTGGCACGTGACGTTGTGTTCGACGAAGGGCGAGGTTGGGCGTGGGGCAAGGCCGTGGACAACGGCACGGCCTCGACCACCAGCGACTTCACCGTCGAGTACGTCTACTTCGAGAGGGACGGGGGAGTGGGCAGCTCTCCTTCACCGAGCGTGCCTCCCTCGTCTCCGGGCTCACCACCACCTCCACCGAGTCCTCCTGCACCGACTCCTCCGGCTTCGCCCCGTACCGCTACACCGGCACCCACGCCTCCAGGCTCGGCGCCGGCAGCTTCGGTCCACAGCGAGCCGAACCAGGTGGAGTTCGCCACGCCGCTCTCCAACGACGAGGACCGCATCGACGCGTTCCACGATGACGAGCCGCTGCGGTATCGTACCATGGAGAACATCCTCGGCGAGCAGCCAGCACCTGGACTGGTGCAGCATGGTGCGGATGAGCAGCTGCACCTGGCGCACGGCGACAGCGAGCCCCGCTCCTTCGCTGAGGCAGAAAGGGATGCGGCCTGGCGGGCCGCGATGAAGGTGGAGATGGACTTCGTCGAGCAGAACCGCACCTGGGAGCTGGCGGATCTTCCCGCTGGCCACCGCGCTATCTCCTTGAAGTGGGTCTTCAAGTTGAAGAAGGATGAGGTCGGGACGGTGATCAAGCACAAGGCGCGCTTGGTGGCACGCGGTTTTGTCCAGCAGGAGGGGATCGACTACGACGACGCTTTCGCTCCTGTCGCACGGATGGAGTCCGTGCGTCTCCTCCTCGCGCTGGCAGCCCAGGAGGGATGGCGCGTCCACCACATGGACGTCAAGTCGGCCTTCCTCAACGGCGACTTGAAGGAGGAGGTCTACGTGCACCAGCCGCCGGGATTCGTCATCCCCGGCCAGGAGCACAAGGTTCTGCGGCTACGCAAGGCCCTCTATGGCCTGCGACAGGCGCCGCGGGCATGGAACACCAAGCTGGACTCCACCCTCAGGGCGATGGGGTTCGAGCAAAGCCCGCATGAGGCGGCCGTCTACCGGCGGGGCCGAGGAGGCTGTGCCCTGCTGGTGGGCGTCTACGTCGACGACTTGGTCATCACTGGAGCCAAGGAAGCCGACGTGGAGGCGTTCAAGGCTGAGATGAAGACCGCCTTCCAGATGAGTGACCTGGGGCCTCTCTCCTTCTACTTGGGGATCGAGGTGCACCAGGACGACTTCGGCATCACACTTCGACAGACCGCCTACGCCAAGCGCATTGTTGAGCTAGGCGGCCTCACCGGCTGCAACCCCTCTCACACACCCATGGAGGAGCGGCTGAAGCTGAGCCGCAACAGCACCGTTGAGGAGGTCGACGCCACGCCGTACCGGCGCCTTGTGGGGAGCCTTCGCTACCTCGTCCACACGCGGCCGGACTTGGCGTTCACTGTCGGGTATGTCAGTCGGTTCATGCAGCGACCGACACAGGAGCACATGCAGGCTGTCAAGAGGATCTTTCGCTATGTGGCGGGCACCCTCGACTACGGCCTGCACTACCCGAGGTGTCCCAGCGCGGCACACTTCATCGGCTACAGCGACAGCGACCACGCCGGCGACATCGACAACAGCAAGAGTACGAGCGGGACGCTCTTCTTCCTTGGCAAGTGCCTTATCAGCTGGCAGTCGATCAAGCAGCAGGTGGTGGCCCAATCCAGCTGTGAGGCCGAGTACATCGCCGCCAACTCTGCTTCGACCCAAGGACTCTGGCTAGCACGACTGCTTGGTGATCTCCTTGGTCGAGAAGCCGAAGCAGTGGAGCTTCGGGTGGACAGCAAGTCTGCCCTTGCCTTGGCCAAGAATCCCGTCTTCCACGAGCGCAGCAAGCATATCCGGGTCAAGTATCACTTCATCAGGAGCTGCCTGGAGGAGGGAAGCATCAAGGCCGACTACATCAACACCCAAGATCAGCTCGCTGACATTCTTACCAAGCCACTTGGAAAGGTCAAGTTTCAGGAGCTTCGGTCTAGGATCGGGATGGCACAACTACCACTCAAGACTTAGGGGGAGAATGAAAGAATAAGTCCTTGAGTGTAGTACCCCTACTTTTATCTATTTGCATTTAGGTCCTTATGTTGAACTCTATATATATGTAACCTATGAACCCTTGTTGGGCTGAGACAATGGAAATCAATCCCTTTGGGCCAACACTTTGCTGTTACGCCTCACGCTGCATCTTACTCGTGCTGGGGTCGGACTCCACCGCCACAGTATTTTCTCTGGAATGGAACCCTAACGTGAAGCCGTGGCCTCGTGCATCGCATCGAAACTCTAGCGCCACCATATCGGCCATTACCATCTCTTCGAGACTTCGAGCTCGACTGACCCGCGGCACGCCACCATGAAACTGCCAAGTACGGGATAAAAGCTACATACCCCATCCTTCGGCCAGTCAGGGAGCACCACGTCAATTATGACCCCATGACGTCAATAATTTTTTTTCAGAATATATAAAAGAAATGTTTTCTCACATAATTATTCTCTATGTCAGTTCCACCTTGTTTTATGTTTGGATAGCAACGAAATTTCTCAACTTTAACTGATAATATCAATAAAATAAAGGATTATCTGTCAATAAAGTCCACGCAACGCAGCAGCAACAAATAATGAAAAGAAGCAAACTTCGCAGATTTTGGGCCATTGCACCATGTTGTAACTACTCATCGAGCACCATGTAATGCTACTAGAATAGCGGCACCCATTTTACAACTCCAAAAAGGCCATCTGATGATCTTTATACATCTTGAATTTGAGAAGTTACAAAGTTGATGCTTACAAATGAGAAGGAAGAATTCTATGCAGTGTCACCAGAACTTTACTTTTCTCTAGCAAAAGATGTTGCTTTACAAAAGTTGGGCAAACTTCCCATGAAAAAAAGTTGGGTTAATTAGATATTTACCATTGCAAATGTTCCCAATCAGGGATCCGCCATCGCAAAAACGATAATGAGAAATGTGCCATCCAGGTTGCAATTCTTGCACATATTTGCCATTTGTTGACTTGTCAATGGGAAATGGAGCAGTGAAAGGACCAAAATGCCCTTGTCTTCCTCCTCCAGCCATATTTTCATTTTTCTTTCATCCTCCCATGTGACCGGAGTGCAGAGAGCCTGTACTGCAGGCAAATTCTTTCCGAATGGTTTGTACAATAGTGGCAACAGTTGATGAAGAATGCAGATGTTTGTTAGGTGTTTCAGGTTCACAAAATTGATTGCGAACAGGTGCTCTGATGAAAGGAACAGCGACGCGGATTTTCTCAGCCTAGCCGGAGCTCCCCACCCTTATCCAACGGCTGGGAGCCTATGAAGTGGAGATCTGACAGCTCAGATCATGGAAATTTCAACAACTTTGCTTAGTTGGAGATCTAACGTCTCAGATCGATGGAGTGCGAATGTTAAAGCATGGATGAACGGTAGATAATCGTGTGGGGAGCTATGACTAGGCTGAGAAACTCCTTTTGCAAAGGAACATGAAAATACTTTGGGGAACGAGAGCCTCTGGTCAAGAAGCGGAAGAAATGGCAGCGGCGCTAGAGCAAGGCAGTGTCGTCGTCGTCGTCCAGCGCGTAGATGGCGTCCGGCTGGCCCTCCTCGAGCGCGCGCACCCGCCTCCGTGTCCTCCGCGGCCCGAGGTAGCTTGGAAAGTAGAGCAGCGGGTGGCGGCGCGCGACGGACTGTAGTTGAGGAATACGTCTACGGCCGGTGGAGGCGGCGAAGGGTGTTCTTGGATGGGGGAGAACTGAAGCATAAGCTCTTGAGGAGGCCGACGGACTGCTGCTGCTGCTTGTTTGTTCAGAGCGGCTGGTGCTCCATGGCGTCGGCCATGGCCTGTGCCGAGACGACGTCCCTATGGCAGCCCATCGATGTGCCAGAGGAGGGCGCGGCTATAGCTTGGCAACTTGCTGAGGGAATAGGGCGCGGTAGACAAGGTGCTGGCCCTTAGGCTCAACCACACGCTAGAGAGATTTTTTTTTTGAAAATCTGGCTGGAGGAGGAAGACATGGGTATTTTTGTCATTTCACGATTCTGTTACCTATTGACAAGTCAACACTGGCAAATATGTGTAAGAATTGTAACATGAATGGCACATTTCTTATTATTGTTTTTGCGATGATAGATCCCTAGTTGGGAACAATTGCAATGGCAAATATCTAATTATTCCAAAAAAGTTCGGCAAACTATATTCAACCAGAAGCTTCTGACGTCAAAGGCACACACACGTAAAGGTCCAAACGGGGATCCAGAAGCTTCTGACGTCAAACAAATGTCCTCCTGCACTTAGCAAGATTTGTTTGCTCAGTTCAAAGAGTATTAATGTAAATGCAGTGACATAACTTTAATGGACAGTAAGCAAAATGTTTCTGCTGAGCCCAAAGAATATAAAGAACAGTTAGAGGACTTCAATCTAAGGGACAATAACAACAAAATTAAACAATACGAAACCAAATGTAAGAGGGCATGGCAAGACACTTACACGTTACCACTCTTTTATCACCGTAGCAATCTGAGTAACCTTGTTGCCCTCAGTGTAGCTCTGCAGTGGGAGAGCCCCTGTGGACGCCTACCAATAGGCAAGACTGTTTGAAAGAGACGGTTCTGTTGTTCTGACCTTTGCAAGCTAGAAGCCCTCAGTATAGCTCTGCAGTGGGAGAGCCCCTGTGGACGCCTACCAATAGGCAAGACTGTTCGAAAGAGACGGTTCTGTTGTTCTGACCTTTGCAAGCTAGAGGCTCCAATTGAAAGCCTGTATCTGTCACTGTAATTTGTCCCACACTCAGAGATATGAGACACAAAGCATAGCTTGTTATGCTTCATCTTAACTTCTGATCCATGCATCTTTTCTGACTTTCTTGCATGATCTTCCATCTTTTCATTTTCTATGTCTTCATTCCCATCTTCACTGTTTTCATCATCTTTTCCCCGCTCTCCGTCATCGTCGTCGTCATCCTCCTCCTCCTCCTCCTCCTCCTCCTCCTCCATTAGCTTTTGAACCCATTCCTCATCCTCCCTCATGGACTCTGGGCATGGAGGGGAAAAAGAATCTGACGCTGGTGGTAGGGGTGAAAGTGGGACTGGAAAATCCCGTCCCGTCCGGCACCGTTTTCCGTATTTACCGGGCCGTTTTCGTTTTTATGGGACTCTGACGGGAGCGGAACGGGAACAGGACGAGGCTGCCGGGAGACAGGAGCGAAAACGGCTGAGCCCTTATCCCGACCGAATCGCCGGGACCCCGTTTCCATCCAGGATAATCCCGTTTCTGTCCTGTTTTTTTGTTTTCCGGGAAACAGCCTGTCAGCAGCAGCACGTAGTGGCCAGGCCCAAGCCCACAACTCCCTCACGCATACGAACGTACTACGCGTACAAACCTGCAAGTTGTTTGTTGCGCCTTGTGGTGTTCAAACATTTAGACACCTCTTTCCCTTCGTTGATGCCTTAATTAATGCAAATCGAGCAGAGTTGCATTGCACCAGAAATAATTGATCTCTTCGTTTGTTGCTGGTTAGGGTCTGCGAAGAGATCGATTGATTTGCTAGCTTGCTTTCTGCATTATATATTGATAATAAAAGAAAATTCATGTCTCCTTGTTTCAGTCAAGAAATTATATGACATGTTATGTAAGTCTTGTTCAAATAATTGTACTAAGTTAGTTCGCAAATTAAAAATGGTACTAGTGAATATTTTGTGGGCTTATTGTATCAATGTCCGCACAAAGTTAGATGTATGATGCCATCATCTATGGTCCGTTTTGTAGTACCGGTTACCGGACCGTTACCGGGATATCCCGTTCGGATTTGTTCGTTTCCGACTAACCGATTTTGTCCCGTTCGTTTCCGTTCCCGCTATTCCCGTTTTCGTTTCCGTCCGGCTTAGAAAATGTGAAAGTGAAAACGATTAGGGTGTTTTCCCGACCGTTCCCGTACGTTTTCACCCCTAGCTGGTGGGCTCTCATGAGCGAATTCGTTGTACCAGTACGAATCCCTTGCAAGAACTGCTATCACCGTCCTGATCTCATCAAGAGATCTTCCCATTCCTTTAGCATCCTTTTTTATCTCAGGGGCAGGCTGCCCTCGGAGTAGGTGATCAACACCACGTAAATATTCTGTTGAATTGTTGCTGTATTTCCGCACCCTGTGTGGTAGGATTTCTCTCACCCCTAGTCTGGTCAAGGTGTGATCGTCAAAGGAATCCACAATGACTTGATGAAGTTCAAGTAGCCGACAGGACTCCGAGGTGTGATGGGTAAGAGATGTTAGTGCTTCTAACTGCTTTTTTTTAGAAAAGGGAATATTTTTATTCCAGTCTCTGCATCAAAAAGATACATGCAACTCCCAACATTACAAGTAAAAAGCTCAATCTCTGATAGCTCGTAAGCTTAGAGAATAAAGAGCGAACAAAGAAAGAAAAAGAAGAAACCCCCTATCCTTCGGTCGAGCAACCACTAAACAACCAACTAGAAAAAAAACTAAGTCCCACTGCTTAGGCCAGCACCACAACAAAGAGGTTAAAGTCATTAAATCTGAAGTGATGCCATCATGGATCTTCACCTCAGAAAGAGGACTTGTAAGGAGTTGATGTCAAGCCCTTAGCGACGCCTTCAACAAGGAGAATGACACTGACATGCCATCATCGCCTGATTAGGAACAAAGAATTTCTCCCATGACCTGCAACACCCATGCCTCAGTTGCATCTTAGCTAACCATTACATCTCACCACCATCTTTCTGCGGATATCTGCACCCCTTTCCATAAATATATGGCAACCTGGTGCAGCCTCATCGAATTCCAGTCAACGGTATTGGTAAAAGCGAGAAAAAGCATACCATTTTATACCACTGAACCGAGGGATCCGCTTGCCTCTGTCTTCATCGAGAACGGGCCATAAGAATACTACTTGCTTATCAATCATCAATGCTTTTCAATGGCGAGTGCCATAGGGATTTGAAACGACGGTGTCGTATCCCTATCATCACGCCGCTGAAGAATGTGTCCAATGTGCCAGAGTCCAGCGGCAATCTTCAAAGATAGCTATGCCGATCGACGTCCAGATTCTGAACGTAGGCTGCTGCAATGATCTCTTACCGCCGTTTGTGCAGGACTCCAGATGACTGATCGAACCACAGTCTTGTGATTCTCAAACCATCACGCCATATGCCATCAACTACTAAATTAGCTCCATAGGTACCAACACAACACCAACGCAGCTTGTGTGTCCCTCACCGAGTACCATCTCCAATCCATCTTTGCTTCCAAGCATCTGCTACAAATGTCGTCTTACGATCGGCACCATGACCCAACCCGGATCCCACGGCCGCTATTGGACAGCCACACACCGGTGACCTGTTGTAGCCAGTGAGGGAAGGGAATTTTGAGAGTGCCATTGCATAAACACGAGCAGATTGGGCCGGAGCACCGGCGAGGCAGGAGGGGCGATCTCGTCGGCTTCATCCATGGTGAAAGCAGGATCCACTACCCCGCCGGACGAAATCTCGTCGACATCTCCTTCAACCTCAGCCCCGCCACCATGGATGTGCCTGCTGCCTCGAGATCTCATAGACGACGGACTCTACTCGGGCGGATCTTGCTTGATGGATCTCCAGCATGCCCGTCGCCGCAGCAAGGATCCTGCGGCGAGTCTGTCCTGCCGCCGGCGTCGAGCCATACAACCACCTCGGTAAACGCCGGTGAGCCCGACCTTCAGGGGAAAAGGGGATTTTTTTTTTTTGTAGGGGATTGGGGCGGAAGGGACGAGGGGACAAATCGAGAGCCCTACCGCCGCCATCCCGGCCGTCGACCGGGTTGTGCCGGCTTTGGGCTCCGGCAGCGGTAGGGAGACGAGAGGGAACGGAGGGCTTGGCTGTGGCGGCTCTAGTTCGCCGCCCGTGTCGCCCGAGGACGACGCGGGGGGGGGGGGGGGGGGGGGGGGGGGCGACCTTCTAACTGCTTGCTGCTCATGATCCCATTCGACTTGTATAATTCGTCAAATGAATCAAGAAGACCAATTCGCACATTGCTTATCTCGCCTCTCGTCAGATACTCATGGTAATTGACTCCAATTTCCACATGAATAGGGGCTTGATTACTGAGATTGAAATAGTCAGGAGTACTACTTTTTAACTGTCCTGACTCCCGCCTTGGTTTTATTTCAAACAGGCCCTTGTCTGTTTCCCATCCTTTCACATAGAGGTCTCTCCCATGGAGAAATAGTGTGAGCCTCCTTTGTCTTTTAGGGACCTCATTCTTCTTACGCCGCCTATACAGAAAAGTAAAGTGGAATGTGCCAGTTGCGGCTGTAGTGAATACCTCACTTCCAGGCCCAAAAAGCTTTGACAAATCTTTGTAGAGTCCATTCCTTCGGCACCATGCGACAAGCTTCCTGATTCCTCGGATATAACTTCGCTTGAAAGCACGCAAGTTATGGCCATCTAACACTACCACTGCAGTATTTCCTGGTATACTCCTCTGAGAAAATTGTAACCAACGGATTATACTCAATATGAAAAAAGATATAATTAAACATATTTATAAACTATTCAGTCATATTCAGCATCATACCACTCTTAGCCTTTTCCAATTCTTAGCAGCAGAAGTGGAAAAACGCCTTTTGGTATTTATATCCTGAAAATAAAATTGAGAGGAAACATGTTGACATACGGATTTGTAATCTGATACACCTGATACACGCTCAGATCAAAAGACGAGGCATAATTACTGAAATCACCTTTCTATGTTTGAAAGCTTGTCAATAGACAGTTTCTAAATGTGGCAAACACTATACCCTTAAGTAAAAGATAGTATAAAGCAAAGCTGGGCTCAATACTTTTGGCTATAACTCCTTAGCATAAAAGTAGTCATCTAATAAAAGATAAAATTAGAAGTTTAACAAAACCCTTATTGATCTTTTCCATATGACCATGAAAAAAGGTTGGAGAAAAAAATTAGAATTTCATGAGCTTGATCCACTACTGAACGATCATCGATCATTTTGTAGTCATACAATTGCTCCATGATATATAGCTCACTCCCAGCATCAGAAACACCGAATTGCGCATCAAGCGCATCCCACATGTCTTTACCAGACATCTTAGTCGTGTAGAAGTCCACAAAGTTGTCACCAAGAACGGTAACCACGGCGCCTCGAAACAGGTTATCGGCAGCCACGAAAGCACGCTCCTCCTCTGGAGTGTACTGCTCGGGCTTCCCCTGTGCGACGTGGTAAACATTCATGGCTGTCAACCAAAGAAACATCTTTGCACGTCACCGTTTGTAATTTGAGCCATCAAAAACATTTGGTTTCAGCGCAGCAGCAAAACCAGTGACCGAAAGATGCCTATTAGGTTTTTGGTTTGTTGGATAATTAGGCAAATTATGACATATTTTAATTCCAAAATACTCAAGGTAAGACAAAAAAATGTGTAGCATGAGTGATCTTGTGACACGATTAAACAAGTGCGTGTTCATGCCTATTTCACAAAATAACAAGAACAAGATAGAAAACAAGAGAAAGTTGTACCCAGAGACAGGACCAGTGCCCGAGGCACCGGTGGCGCCGTTCCCAACAAACGACATGTTGGGCTACTCGAAGTAGTCGATCTAACTTGGCGCGGGAAGATGTGCGCCATGCAGTCCCTCGAAATAAACACCGGGAAGTAGTCGAGTCGTGGTACCGGGAAGAAGATGAAGTGGTCGATCAACGAGCAGTCGCGCCTAGCGCTCCCCAAAAACCTGATCGCCCGCCTATCCGTGCAGATATCGCAGCGAGGCGTGGTTTCGGAGGCCTGCTCTTCCAATACTTGTGCGCGCAAGTATTAGGATGGAGATGCACGAGTGCAGCGATAGCAAGTAGAAAAATAGAGTTGTTTTTCACGTGTGTCACTTTGTTGTGTTCTGAGCATTCCTTTTATAGTGGCTCGGAGAGGAAGGTGAAAAGACGAGAGTTATTTTGTGTAATAAACTTCAGCCGTATGTTACTAGTAACATACAAGTATATTACCTATTTAACTCCAGCCGTTACTACCATGCATTGCAATGAGCCATTAACCTGGTGATCAATTCTCAAATCAAAACTGCAAGGCATGGCAAGAAGAAAGCATTTATGTACCACTTGCACACCTAGTTCATGCTAATTTATTTTTCATATTTCCTCACATATATAAAAAAACTCCTAGCATTAGAATGTGCCTTGAATTATTTGATTTAATTGTATTTACATGGGTCCATTTACCCAATTAAATCCAACATGGTTCTTGTCCAATTTGTTTTCATCTACGTAACCGGATTTGAACGTTTTATACCTCTGTAGTGTGAGTCCGGCTCCCGTGCAGGGCGCCCTGCACATATTAGGTGCAGGGCCAATAGGTGTGCAACACCTGTCCTGTGCGGGCCCATCAAATTTGGAAGCATTCTTGAGTTTACGACTGATAGCATACAAACTATCCGCCGGAACCGAAACCTCCTCCCCATCATGCCGCCATGCGCATGCCATCGGCATCAGCAGCATCTCCGATCGGCTAGTCGATGAAGCGGCCACTGGTGTGTGTGTGTGTGTACTGTGTGCAGGGCAAGGACCCGGTGATGATTCATCGGCATCATTGATGAAGGAGTACCTTTGCGCAACTTCGCTCTCAACCCTTCCGTTTAAAAACTTTAAATCATTGTTAATCCCAAAGCCAAAGCAGCAGAGCCTGGCGTTGTTTGACAGGAAGTTGCGGATGGGCTCACATGGGGGCTTCGACGAACCGAGTGCCGCTGCACCGTGGGGAGCGGAGGCTCAGGATCAGGAGGGATGTAGTGGACATGAGTGTGGTGGGGGGAAGCTGCCGGTGGCAGCATGGTAACGGAGGAACGCCGCCGGGTTGTCTGACATGCAGCGACAGAGGAGCTTGCTGCTGGCGGCGCGGCCAGCGGACGAGTGTCTTGCGGTCGCATGGCGCCAACACCTCGCGCAGGAGGTCAGGCCATGACCGTGGCGAGGGCCAGGCCATGCCGATGGACGACATGGGATGGGACGCGCGTAGCGGCGGGGAGGATTTTTTTTTTTGAGCAATGGCGGGGAGGATTTTGCACCGGCGCATACATCCATATCAGTCGTAAAACTCGGGATTAGTTTCCAGATTTGTTGGGCCCACGACGGACAGGTCTGTAGTTTCCTCGCCTCTCAGCTGCGCTCGGGGATGGCGGGCCGCAGTCTGTGTGGGCTCAACGTCTGCCGTATGGGCCGCACAGACGCGCTCGCTGAACAACACCAGCCCACTAAGGGATGAAGCCCACTGAAGCAATACCCCCTTCAACCTAAGCACCAGCGCAAATTGATTGGTATCGACCAAAGCATCTAATCCCCAATTTTCTAATTTAATCAGGCAAACCATTTCCGTTGAGTAACGCAACAGGAGGCTGTGCTAATACACTTCCTCAATCCTCACTTGCTCTCGTGGATAAACCAGCAAATCACCCACTGAAGCTCTTGTGCTCATGCCCTTTTAGCGTTGAACAATTGATGTAATTAAAGGATCAGTGCATTACGCTTCATCTAGGTGTACATGTACAAAATGATTTTCAGAAGATTTAAATTTTTACATTCACAAACAGTGATGAGTTCAATCAATTATCTCTTTCTCTTGAGCATTTCCACTATTAATTCTGGTTTCCTGCACACTTTACTTTCCATACAACACGGTGAGAAAACACCAGTATCCCTCCTAGGGCTAGGACCACCAAGCTGAGCAGCATTTTTGCCAAGTTCCTTTGGTTTTGTTGGATACTTAGAAATCTTCAGCCTCTTCCTCCCCAAACCGACAGAGATATTCAGAGATCCACCATCTAACTCATTGTGCTCAGATTCATTTGATGCAATGGTCTTTTTCTCCGGCATTGGCAATGCAGACGCCCTAGAAACGTCAATGCCTTCATGGACGGTTTTATTAGCATCACCCGATTTATCAAAATCCTTTGGTCTACGTCTTAGTAACTCATCCAACTTCGATACTAAGCACCCAGGGTGCTGCAGGCTTGAGTTGCCATGTGTAGCTGGTCTCCAAATTGATGCTGTTGCAGCTGAAATGGGGTGATGCGGGTGGTTGAGTGCCACTTGAAGAAGTTTCTGGTGTTGAAAAAAGGAGCCATCCGTAATGAGTTGGCTCATCTTCAGGCCTTCAACAATCGTGATCCAAAGTCTCTCAAGCTGATAAATGGTTTCTCCTTGTTGCATTTCATAGTAATACATGCCAGATAAAGAGAGCCATTCAGTAAGTTGATCTCCAACGATCTGCAAGGATGAAATGATATTTTTCATGCAGTTAGCATAAAGTATGTTCTCTTAAGATGAACTTGGTTATCATTGATACATAAACAAGTACTACAAATGCCACTTGAACTGGAAAGATGCGACTTACCTCAACGAGGAGAAGAATGTCTTTCTTTAGCATAAGATTCCCAACAAAAGTGGACAGAGACGTCAAAACTCTGAAACACAACAAAGTTAAAATAAACGAATGAGATAAACAAGAGTAAACAATCAAAAGCAGCTTACAATCATTGAAATTTAATTCTCATTACTCACCTGTTTGTGACATGGTTCTGTCCAGTTGGATTTGTTTTGAAGCCAAAGCTTGACAGCTTCATAAACCTGCATATATCATAAATGCTTGGAAATTATTGAATCCGTTTTTTTGTTAGGCAGAAAAAATTAGAGGTGTTACATCAAGAAGTATATGTCAACATACCTGTTAATAATCTTCAAGCTACTAACTGAAAGGTTAGGTTGTATGCACCCTGTAGAGTCTTCATTTGTTCTGTCCAACTCTTGGTTAGCAGAGTTCAAAAGTCGGATATTCTGTAACGATCCAATAAGTACTTCACCAAGAGTTGAAAGGATAGCAGTACTTTGAAACTTCTCTGAGTGCTCAAGGTTGGATTGGAACCCTGACATGTTTTCATCAATAATGGTAACCAAATATTCATAGAAGCCCTCTAAGAAAACCATGGAAGCAACCTTTGAACCACAGAAAGAATTTATAGAAAGGGATCTATAAACTTCTAAAGCCAATTCCACCTCTAGGTTTTGTGTGACAGGAGCATATATATCGGAGCTGTTTTCAGAATTCGGGTGAACAGATTGTGGCCCAGGGTATGAAAGAGCAAAAAGTGGATAACAGAAGAACTGATAGAGCACATCGCGGCTACTTAATCTTAGACTAATTTCCAACCAATAGTCATTTTGTCTGTTTAAGTGCTTTGCAAGTTTATTCCATACCAACAACCATTTTACATTCGTCCTATCAATTTCTGGGCACCTTATCTGCATATACATAAAAGAAACAGCAGCATGAAAGTTTTCCAAGCTATCTGGTGAAGAGAGAATTAATGCCAGCTTCTCAGCAACATCATGTGACAGCTCTCCGGTAAACTGAGCAATCATTGACAGAGATATTACAGTCATGTAAACTGCTGGAGAAACCACCTCCTTGTACGACAGCACTCTGATCACCGGACATGATAGCTTTTGACTCCATTCTGCATATTGCTTTACCTTTATGTGTTCAATGTCTAAGCATATCTCAAACTTTTCAGAAGCCAATAGAGAATGATCCAATTCCTCCACAATAACATTTGCGAGCTGAAGACCAAACTGCAGCAATATTGCACTTCTGTTGCTGTTATGCTTTCCTACATGATCCAGAAAAAACCTTTTTACAAACTTGCACATCTGAGTAAGGCATTCGCTGACTTGTTCATAAACAAGCTGAAGTTTGAGTTCAGTTGCAATGCCTTGTACAAGAAACCTCCAAATCTGTGCTGCAAAATCCATAACAATCACCATCGTTTCAGAAATCATGTTTTGAAATATTTCTGGGTTCAGAATTGTGCCAAGAATTTCGAGATGAAAATAGAAGTAACTAATGTCCCATGGTAACCATTTGATACATTGAACATCCAACAAGGCCTTGAGATGCATGCAAGACTGATCTAGCCACTTCTGATCCACCGGAGTACAAAAATTCTCTCTGTGACTAACTTTTGATGAAACAAAATCGTGAAAAAGACTCATGCAAAATGACCACAGAGGCTTGTTCAGATCATTGATTCCAAAGGAGAAAACTATTTTGAGTATTGGCCCAAATGCAGCCTCCAGAATAGGCAAATGGTTGATCAAATTACCAAGTTTATGTAGAAGGTAATGCCATGTACTCAAGCAAGAACAACACAGCGCGAGACTACGACTTCTTGACAGAACTCGACATAAAGGCACCATAATTAACTTTATCCTTTTCACCTGAGCACTTGCATATTCTCTTAGTACGGATAAAGAAACCACTGTTTCTTGAGCTGCAGTCCCTGCTGCCTGAGTCGGAAAAAATGCATCCACCAAATGTTTCCAGGAAGCCTGAGAATATGAAAGGGTTATCATAATATACTAGAAAACTTTGTATGATTGGGAAACTGATAGTATTTCAGAAAAAGACAAAATAGTTTCACTCACCATTGCGGCAAGCTGAACTTGTGGGTCAAGATCAATAAACATCCGCTCAGGAACCTTTAGGAGTTTATTAAGTAGACGCCTATTACTCACTGCACTGGAACCAAGTAAAAATATGATCCATCCCCATGACTTTACTGCTTGGACTTTCTTCAAAGGATCACCAAGCATATTCATCATACAGGATAGTAGCTGTTGTTCAAGGTCTGAAGCTATTATCTACAAAGAAATCATCAAAGAATAGTTAAATTAAGAAACAGTTGGCAGAGATAGTCCGTGAAGGACTGGAAACTGAATTATCGCAGCAAGTAAAACACATAAAACTGTGGAACTGCAGCGGGGTAACACAGAATCATTTAACATGATATATAAAGATTGACATACCAAACGCCACACAAAAACAAACACATGAAGCAACATCCCACATCATAAGTTGTCCTTTATGAGAAATACATTAATATTGTCCAGTTTGTGCTAGTACATGGCTTCTATAATATTTTTTGACTATAAGTAATACAAATTGCTGGATAACTATCCACAGCACTAAATGTTTGCTAGTCTTCCAGGACCTGTCATTACAAAATTTTACTACGTCATACATTGATGATGGCGTGTTAGTTTGCTAATATTTACACATTTCTACCAAAGACACACTGCAGGTAATGGAATGTGTAACAAGCAGAACAATAATGTTTCACCAACAAGTGAAAGCTAAAGCTCTATTGAAACCCTTGGTGTTCCAAACACATCGAGAAAAATATGAATGCAGCTTCGATTATCCATATACAGCTTCCCTCGAGTTTTGTCATGCTAATATGATCTCCTTATGCCGCTAAGTACACTATTAGAGTGGTTACACCAACATAGTTGGTCGTCTAACATACCCTATGAGTACTTACCAGTTAAAAGATAGATACATATGGATTACTTCTAACTGCACAAAATACATCTTTAATAAAAGCATTTTTTTCAATTACCTTGGAAAGAAGAGGTTGAGGTGGTAGGAGAATGCCTGACACTTTAACAAGGCATCTTTCTGCCATGTCCCTTTCTGGCTTATCAGCACTTAAGAGTCTTCGGTATATTGGTGGAACCCACAGGCTTGACAAGTCTCTCATCCTTTTGGGACTTTGTCCAGCAAGTTTCATGATAGCCTTCAGCAGAAGTTTTCAAGGAGGATTACATAATTAGGCAATAAAAATAGGGAACAAGGTACATATAACATAGATGTCTATCAGTATGTACTCTTATCATACAAGGAAGAATAAGACAATGGCCCATGTATTATGATTGTGCACAATATAAGGCAAATTTAGTAAGCTGCGAAGAAATTATTTGTGTGATCAACTTAATCCTTAGCTGTATGTGTAATTTCCTTAGACCACAGACAGGTCATGAGGCATAGTTTCAGTAGATATTCAGAATAACCTGAGCTGCCTCAAATGTTGTTGATAATGAACCAAATGGATTGTCAACTGCATGAACAATAGCAGTGAGCAGCGATGCTGCTTGATCCTGTATAATCAATGACTCCAACTGTTGAATAGAGACGCACCAAACTCCCAAATTGCACACGGACTGCAGAGACAAATTAAAAAAAAAAAGAGAGAGAGAAAATGGAATCAAATGCTAAAAGATCAAACATATTCAGCACACTACAATCGAAGAAAATGGTCAGTCAGATCTACCTTCATCTGAGTACTCATGATTAACTGCACCAAGGCATCCAGTATTGATTGGGCCATCTGGACTGCACGATAAGAAAAATATATTATTGGGTACCTTCTTTAAAGCAAATATACCGTGTAGACAGCATATCATGTGTGAAAGCATTAAGAAAGGGTTTGACCCTGTAGATAAATACCAGTTACATTGAGAAGAATGTGTGAAAATAAACACTGCCGATTTTAAGATATATAGAACTAAATGAGTAAAGAAACTGGTGGTTAAAGTGATGTTACTACCTTCAAGAATCAGTACAGGCAACATTACAAAAAGCAAGGAACTCAGATTAACAGCAGAGGCACCAGTTTTTATGATGATGCTGTGATGCTGCTGTGAACTCAAATTCGGAACCTCAGATTCACAACGTGTGTCGCAAAGCAATGCATTTTGATATTGTACCACGCTGTCTAAGCCCAATATGCATCTTAATGAAAAGCAATGCATGTTCACAAATAGGCTTCACATTCCAACTGTGCCTCAATTTCGCGGGAACTGTGCTGAATCGAATCAGTTGCACCTCGATTTATGCATAAACCCATAACTATGCTCAACCAACACCGGGCATGTATGTAACTGAAGTAATGCGGGTGCAGGGGAAGAGCTAGTAGTACCAGAGATGGTGGAGACGAGCACGGGGTGGTAGAGGGCGAAGCCGAGGCACTTGAGTGCGGAGGCGGCGACGGATTCGTCAGGGTCGGCCGCGTCGCGGATGAGGAGCGGGAGGAGGGTGGAGGGCAACTCGGCAGCGAGGTCGGCGGCGGCGGAGGGGTCTTCGGCGTAGCCGCGCTGCAGATAGAGGAGACGCGCGTACGCGGCAGCGCGGTCGGGATCTGCGGCGATCTCCGACACCAGCCGCGCCGACGGCGGCGACATTGAGGTGGACGCCTAGGGCTTAACTTTTCGGCGCGAAAGGGAGGCGACGGCGTTCGCGCGCCGGAGATTTCGGGAGCGGAGGGGTGACATGACCGTGGACGAAAGGAAATGCGAGAAGACGTTTGGGAAAGCGGCGCACATGATTACGCCAACGCGGCACACAAGCGAAAACGTGATACTACGCCGCTACACACCTCTTTTACCATATGTTTTGGCACTCGTTTTTGCACCGGCTTATTATACTGTAGCGATACCATTTGACATTGTAGCGATACTGTTCATATGATAAAAATCGGTGAAACCAGAAAAAACTGATTTTTGAATACTTTTCGGCTCATTTTACTGTAGCTACGGTAGCTACAGTAGAAAAAGCCCAAGCCGAAGCTGTTTCTGTCAAACAAGCCTTTAGATGTTTTGATAAGAAAAGAAAAAGTGAGACGGTGACCAAACGCGTCCCTTGACAGGGATAAAATGGACAATTGTCTAGGGTCTCTAAAAATTTAGGACCTTCAATTCGCATTTCTGTGTACATATTAGTCTGCTATAACAAAGATCTGGCACAATCTAATATCAAAAAGGACTTAGCGCAGAGCAGCTTAGTGAAGACGCACTTAGTTTACGCCCGCCCACATATAATAGCAGTTTGTTTCCAATCTCACTGATTCCCAGATTCAACGATATAAATAGCTAAATAGACGACCCGACACGGCACGGCCCAGACCCATCTAGGCACGACCCATATGCCATTGGGCCGGCACTGCCGTGCCAACCCATGGGCGGAGAGGGGTGGAGAGTCAACCCGTGGCACAGCTTGACGTGTGCTAATAGTGCCGGACCGGCCCGTTAGACACTTATAGGCCTATTTATAATGATGGCTCATTAAATCTATATAGCTCTATTTTAGTGTAAAAATGGTGCAAAATAGAGAGCGGTTTTAAACATAAGACCTTAAATATTTAAAGCAAATGTCTTGTCACTGGACCATATAAGCTTAGTTGTATAGGTAGGAACAAAAATAACTTAATATTTTTTTAAGCGGGACGTGTCGTGCCGTCCATTAGGCTGAAGCCTGAATTTTCGTGGACCGTGCCGTGTCTGGCCGGGCTAAAATGGCCGTGCTTCGTGCCCGTCCATTTTTGCCCGCCCATTTGGCCATCTATACTCGACGATATGAGGCTCTTCTCGATGAAGCAATTAGCGTGTGGTCTAGTTTTGCTCATCTTGCATGTTGCTATTCTTTGGAAGCCCTCAAATCTCAGTAGCAAAGTAGTATGTGGCCTGGCCTTCTCACCTCGACGCATGAGACTCTGAAGCAATAAGCAAATAGGCAAGTAGCCATGTTCTAGCCACCGTTATGTGTTATTCTGAGCGATTAACCGCAGTTATTTTTTTTATTTATTTCATATTTTGGTTTATCAAACGAGTATCTGCCATCACAATTATTATGTATTTGCGGAATATAAAATATAAGATTCTAGTCTTGAAAATGCAAGAAGAAACAAAAGCAGCACTCAATTTCAAAAGAATCGATGCAAAATAATTATTTATGGAGTTAAAGCTCATCCGAGATTTGATTAACGAATCTATGAGCCCTCATGACATTTTGAAGTACATGAAACAACTAGAATATTTTCCCAATACTCTAATTGCATATAGCACTTGAGAGTGATATCTTGGAGCAGATTTTATCTTAAGAAATACTAGAAGGATGCTTCTTTCAGTAGAACATAATTAAGGCCAGTGTATTTGTGGGCACCACTTTTACTCTTTCAATAGAACATTTTTAAATGTTGTAAAAATAGTATGTACTCAAGTTATTAGAACATTCTTAAATATTGATCTGCATGTTCTGAAAAAAAAAGGTATATTTTGGTCATGTAAATTTTTACATTCTAAGGTCTCATTTCTCATTTCGCTCTGGGGCCTCAAAAACTTAAAGACGGTCTTGCGATGGCCTTACAAAAGGACAGAGAAACCTGCAAAAGGTGTGGATGTCTCGTCTGACGAAAAGAGAAGGCCATTGCTAAGGAATGTGTTGTGGCGAAAGAGTGCATCCGTGATGACGTCGGTTAGGACATGTGTCGTGAATTCTGAAGAAAAGTGATGTGCTTCCATACCCATGAAGAGAGAGAAAAGGGATCAGGAGAACTTAAACTCCACGAAGAAGATGATTGTGTATCTATGTGGGCACCATTGCAAAATGTTGAAAATAAAAAACAATAGTGGTGGGTCTCATAAAGAGTTGCCCGTGTTGAAGGATTGTTTTTCTGGTGATGGCCTCATCTAGTTGAGCTGATTTTTTTATTGGCCCTACTATGCTGGTAGCCCGCGTTGTCCATGGCCTAAAAGACATTTTAGCATGGATTCTGCATGCGCTTCTTCTTATGCTTGTGCATGTGAATTGCTAAACAGTTTTATGCGAAACAACTTATCAGTAAAATGCGGAGGAGAATCTATCTTGAGTTTGAACACATGAGCGGAAACCGTGAAAACGAGCTTCTATCAGATTCTCCCGCAGATTCTCGCCTCTATCACAGTCTAGACCCACCAACATTTGAAACAACCGCCACGTTTAAAAAATCATAGACAACAAACCGAACGTTCAAATTTCAAACTAATTGCACCGTTTTGATCTTTGCTACGAGATATTCGAAACAAGACCACACTTGACTATGTTTTACAAACTTTCTTTTAAAAAAAATATCAATTGTCATCTTATTAGTAGACATCTATTTAATGTTTAATTTATTATTTGTAATTATCTTTAGTTCAATATGGTACACAATGTATGGACGAATTGTAGCTTTAACTTAAGAGGTATTGCAGTCATTTGGCATGCATAATCTATTTCAACAAAATCAGGATGAGTTGTTTTGCCAAAAGACTTGACTGGATAAGCTGTTTTGACAGATAATCCGGAATAAGTCAGAGAAGTTGTTTTGTCTTAGAATCCAGTGCAAAAGTTTTTTTTTTCTTTTTGCATAATCCGAAGCCAGACCAAACAGGCCAAACATAATTCCCATATGTATATGCGGCCCGATGAGCTTATCTAACGGTTCACATCTGTCATTTTTAGGAAAATCTGTCTAAATGTCTTATATTGCATGCCAGGTGTATATGTGAAATTTGCGCTCTCATAAATAAGGTCTAAGGTCATATTTAAAGCTTCACAAATGATGATCTCGTCAGTCCAGCTAGGCTAAGATGTCTCATGAAAGAGAGAAGTGGTGGCCTCACAAAGTAATAAAGATATCTTGTGAAGGTGCTGTGGTTTGATCTGACAATTTTTTAAGCCCCATTTGATGTTGATCCTTCCCGCTCCCGCTATTGCACTATACGTGCATTGCTCACATGAGCGGGAGAGCTTTCACAAGAGCAGGAGTTACTACCGGCCGTGATAACCGGACTTACCGGTCCAGCTCGGTTGGAACGGTTGTGTCGATAAGATGAACCTTGCGTGAGAGGTTCATGCGAATTTTGTAACTTAATTACGACAATTTTTAAAATTTGAAAAATAAGAAGAATCACGCAAAGTAGTTTAGAGAAGTTTCAATCTTATCGTGCCGTCAGATCAACATAAAACAATCTAATAGAATAGAACCACATGTGCCAAAAACTAAAAAACTAACATCTGCAGAATACAAATCTTATCTGACTGATAACTTTTAAAATGATTTTTGCTCTGGCCGACGCAAGGTGGATTTTGTCGTAACAGACAGTAAATCCCAAGCCGTATAGGAAATCCTAATCGACGGACCTCGCTGATGGAACACACAAAGCGCACGAAGTAGCAACATCACTCGGAACATGGGCATGCAATTCAAGGAAAAAGGTGTCCATGACACTGAAACATTCCCAAGTCCTTTTGCTAGAATTCATTACTGGGACCAAAAAGAAAAAAAAATGTCTCCAAACATGACATAGAATCCCTCGACAAAAACTAACAGTACTTCAGGTAAACATAGGGTAATCCTGGCTCAGAACCAACTGCAGGTTTCCATGCACTCTAAGCCGCAGCACCCTTGCCCTTCTTCCTCTGGAGCTTCTTCATGTAGAACTCCAGCTCTTTACCCTCGAGGATATAGCTGAAAAGGAGAGTCCAACATTTAACATGGATAAAGTAGAACATGCATCACTTCTTCACATATTTATGTAATCCAACTGTTCTATTGAGCAATCCTAATGAGATGGGTGGTTCATGGTTAATGTTTTCAGAGAGGATCTAAGCAGTTATTTTATCTTAAGTACTCCAATGCGGCAGACTTTGCATAGGAAATTTTCAAGTAGCAGATCTTCTTACCCATCAGCACGGCCACACTGCCCAGGGCGAGATGAAATGCAGGCCAAGAGCCTTCCACTGCCAAATTGTTCTTCAATATGGGGATCAAGTGTGCGACCCTGTTGGCGCTTCTCAAGCTTCCTCTGGACATGGTTGCTTTTCTTTGTTTCCTCAGCGGCAGCTTCACCCTCCTGTCCCAGTAGAGAACAATAGAATTGAGTGACCAAAAGAACACATTTAAATTGATCAGGTTTTGTTTCAAAGCAGATAACCAAAAAAACATATACATGAATAGGCTGGATCGAAAATGTGGACAAACCATTGTGCAACAGAGAGTAATCTAGGAAAACATTAGCAAAAAAACATAACCTAAAATTTAAGAATCACAGTAACCATGGTTAGACTCAATCATGAGTTTATTCCATAAGAAAACAGATGTCAAAATACCCTCAATACACTAAATATTATGGCACAAAATATACATGTTAAGTTTAATGTGCCTTGGTAGTAAAAGAGCACACAAACAATAAATAGCTGGAAACAAGAATTAGTAATTCCAAGGATAGATCCAGTCATTAAGACAGGTATTTCAGAGTTGATTGTTTTAACTGCGGTTACAACCCAAAACTTGATTCATCGCCACAATCCAATAATAGACAGGCAAAAGACATCAGAACACCACATACCTCAGCACCCTCCTTCTTGGCAGCAGGGGCCTTCTTCTTCCTGCCGATATCCACACCGTAGTGGGTGAGGTACCACTGCTTAAAGGGGGCAGCATCAACTTGCACGATGGCACTCTTCACAAGGGTCTGAGTCCTCACAAGCTCATTGTTGGACGCATTGTACACCACATCAAGGAGACGCGTCTTGCGGGTCACCGCCTCACTACCCCATGAGTAGTTGCCAGTATCCAAACGGAGGGCCCTCCACTTCACATTGCCTCCGCGAACACGCACCCTCCTTACTGTCTTGTTGCTGGAGAGCTTGGTGTTAGCAGGCTGACGGCCAAGCTCATACCTACATCAAAAATGAGCAAGTTAAATCGTCATTTAAATAGTCAACTGCCAAGATTCAACTATGGTGAACCATTTCCATCAATAACATTAATAAATTATCTACTATGTTATACTATGAGCCAGCACATGTAAACAGCAGCAAAAAAAACTAAAACACAAGCTAATGCAAGTTGAACATTGGTAAAACAACCGAAATGAGGACACTACAACTAAAAATGCCATTTTATAGTGGAAACGAAAAATAACATAAGCTTTTCTTCTGTAACTAGTGTGGTATACAGCAACAAGGAGACTGCCATCTTTCAGGTTTATCAGCCTTAAGATCTATTCAAATATTTTCAGAGCAGCTAACCAAGCTGTTCAATTCTCTTTTTCCCCCTAATACTGGCATACCACACGTTCTCGAATTTGCGCCCACATAAATCAGCAACTGTCCAGGAAAACAAACCATTCGATTATAACTAGCCGTGCAAAGTGAGTAGACTACGTAAAACGATGCATCCATCCTACAAATCTAGATGGCAATCGACATAGAGAGATCCAGGGAGAGGATGTAGGGCACTCACTTTCGCTTCTTCCTCCACGCCTTCTGCTTGCCACCGGTGGCGCGCCGCTTGTGCATCGAATCACGTGAGATACCTGCGACGAACAAAACGCAGCAGCGCCCAAGCCATCAGCGAACGACAGCAAAGAGAAACAGAAGCGCGATCTGAGGCCGACGAGGTTGCAAGGGAGCTTACCCATGGTGGCGACGGCGGCGGTGTCTCCTCTCCTCCCCTCCTGCTGCGGCTGTGGTGTGGCTGCGCGGCGCCGCCGTTTGCTCAGCCTCGAACGCGCGCTTTGGGACGCGGCTATATAGCTCCGCCAGGGATTAGGGTTCAGCGGCGCTGGGACCGGATCGGACGGCTGCGATGGATGCACCTGTGGTGGGCCGGCTGTGGGAGGAGCACTCTCGAATGCTGCTGTATGAACCTGGCTCGGCCCATTTGTAGCCCATAGCCTTCATTTTTCTTATTTATGGGCTTCCAAGCGTGCGGCCTGCTTGGTTGGCTAGAATCACACAGCCGACAAGCAAGCTGAAGTATGAGTTCAATTCAAATGCCTTGTACAAGAAATTTCAAAATCTGTGCCGCAAAATCCATAATAATCACCATCGTTTCAGAAAACCATGTTTTCAAATATTCCCGGGTTGAGAACCGTGGCAAGAATCTCAAGATGAAAATGGAAGCACCGTGCAAAAGAAACGCAAGGCGACCTGTGCGAACTAAAGTAACTCCCCCAATACTTATTTTTGCAACTATTAGCTTTGGTGCTGTTTGAGTTGGATGAATGAAGCACATTACCATAAAAAAAAAAATGTCATGACTGAAACATAGGAAGGAAATATACTTTAACTGAATCGCAGTTGAGTGGACACATACATAGAAAGTCAAAGAAGTCACAACCGGGTGAAAATCAAACATAACTGGTCATTATCACGACATGATTGATTTTAGCATTGTTACAGCCAGAATGCCACAGGATCTTCTTGGAAGAACCTCTCAGTGGTTTCTTCAGGCACCTTGTAGCGTTGCACCCGACAACTCTCGCCAGTCGTCAGGTCTCCATTGTTGTCATAGCCAAGAGAGAATGTCGTCAAACGATAGAGATAGGAGCCAGTGCATCGGGGCACCTCGGTCTGCTGCTCCTGGTCAGTGGTGTCGTCCAACTGCTCCTGATCATCAGCCATGTCGTCTCCCTCCTCGAGACCATTAGCGATGCCATCGTCTCCCTCCTCCTGCTCGAGCTGCTCCGAATCCTCCGTGTTGTTGCCGTCTGCCGCAATGGAGACGCACTGCACAAGGCAGAACTAGCTTCCTCCCATGTAGACGAGTGTAGCGCCTACGTGAGTCTCAGCTGGCTCCTCACTGAACAACTTCTCCTTGCCGAGCTTCCACGCAGGAGGGCGGTCAACGTCGGTGGCCACTACCGCCGCCTCCCAGGCGCAGAGATGCCCTTTGGTGGCCGGGTCTCTGGACAGCCCGACAAAGGCGTTGAGGCAGGGGACGAAGTGTGCACGCCCATGGATTGGCGACGTCCACTCGCCGTGTCGTTTCCAAACAAACTCCCTCGTGTCGAATGTGAACGTGGCCGGAGTGGCGTCACTCAGTTCGTAGGTCCGGTCGGTGCTGACCACGACGGTCCGCTCGTCGCCGTGCACGGCGTAGGAGGTGATGTCTAGCCTGCCGAACGGCGGCGCTGGGAGGTCGTCGTCGTACCGCCACGACCAATCCTTGCTGCTGCAAGCGAGATCTTCGAGCCGTGGGGGCCAGAGCGGCTCGAAGGAGAGCGTCCTGAAGCGGCAGAGGTCAAAAGCGAACAAGGACCCGGCGGCGCCGCCGACGGGGAGGTAGATGGGGTCGCTGGGATATTCCTTTCCCGGGCCGAAGGTGACGCCCCGCGAGCGGACGTCAACGATGGGCACGAAGCCGTCGGGGTCCGAGTCGACGTCGAAGGGGTTCCTGGGGTGCGTCGCCACGATCCTGGTCCCGACGGCGGCGAAGTACTCGGCGTATCCCCGCGGCGCTTCCAAGCGGATGAAAGGCTCAGGCAGTTCTGTAGGGGGCGACCACAAGTTTACCTCGCGGATGCTGTATCCCCACGCCCAGTCGTCAAAGATGAGGTAAAGGCGCTGCTCCTCACGATCACGCTTTGCCGCACGATCCTGATATTGATGACGCTTTGCCGCACGGGAGGAACCGGCACGCTGCTCTCCGTGCCGCCGCTTTGCCGATGGCATATCCACTAGCTCGTTGCTCAATCCCCCTCGCCTTCTTGTTCTCTCGATCTGCCCAGGAACCAACACTCAGATCTGATTCCTTCCTTCTGCAAGAGGTCGGCCTCGCGATCTTTATACCTGCAAAAATATTTCGAATGCGAATCGATAGCAAAACCGAAATCAAGTTTGAATGTCTAGTTGGTTTTGACGTGTTACCAGTACACCATTAATATCGTCACACGCAAAAAAGTCATATGGGGATCCAAAGAAAGCACTATAATTTCCTTTTAGGATTTGAGCTGATACAGCCTCGTGTCTTCCATGAAGAGATTCCCTGCCCTGTGCTTCGATCATACTAGCTGATTTTCATATCACATTCGAGAAAAAGGTTAAGACGGAAATCAAGAAACAACTACTACTAAGCTATGAGTGTACAAATATCTTATGCGCGTGGCGTGATCAAGGCGCTGATGTCCCACTCGATTTCTCATGCGCCTCTACGTACTTTTGTGTTGTTCACTATGATGATCAGGCCACGTGCTAGGCGAAGCCGACGTGTTTGTCGACCGCGACGTCGACGGCGGGCGGGACGTCGCCGTCGCCGGTGAGCCATGGACCAGCTGCTGCGTCGACGAGAAGTCCATAATCTGAACCACTGACGGCTGCGACGACGGCGGCGGCACGTGATCAACGAGGCTGCTCCCGCCCTGCAACAGCCGCGCGTACTTCACCAGGTCGGGGAACGGTGCGACGGACGTCGCGGCTGCCCGCTGCAAAGGCGGCGGCGGCGGCTGGGGAACGCCGGGGGCGAGGAGGAAGATGCCCTGGCTGGTGCGGCCGCGAACGCGCTCGGGGAAGTTGAGCTTGGCCTTGGCGCCCTTGAACCGGAGCGCGGCGGCGTCGTAGGCGGCCGCGGCGGCCTCGGCGGTGTCGAAGGTCCCGAGCCAGACGCGCGCCGCCTTGCTCGGGTCCCGGATCTCCGCCGCCCACTTGCCCCACGGCCGCTGCCGCACGCCGCGGTAGTGTCGTCGCCCCGGCGTCGTTGCACCTGCAACCTCGTGAAAAGTGTATGATGTTACTGGATCAGTACATGATGGTCGGCGATGCTATATTTTGCTTTCTAGCAGTTGGATACGTACGATGCTTGTGAATCAACCACACGTGCAAATCTGCTAGGAATGACTTAATTAGCAGGTTGCACGATATAGCTACCATGTGAAACATGCGCTACTCACGTTTTACTAACGTTGATGAATTAGTTCATATAACACACCGGCAACAAGGGCACTAAATGGCACGGACGAATTTCTTCTCACAGGAAATAGAATTAGCATCTTGTAGGGGAAACTGTATTTTTCATTTCTCTACAGTAGGGGTCACTTATTTAAATTTGAAATCCGTAGCAACTCATGGGCCAATGACTAGTCTCAAATCTCAATATAGTCCAATGGTTAACGCTTAATAATAAATGTAATACTACAGTTAACTTTAGGGAGCTAGCTAGCTAGCTAGCTTTGTCTATGAATATGCACACGTTTCAGTACGCAGTATGTACGTACGTACCTGCTTGCGCCTCCACCATCTGGCCAACTGCACAAGCAGGAGGAGCCAGCTCCGGCTGCCTGATCTGCTGCTGAGGATGAGATCCAGCGGCCACAACCAGGTGGCCCGTGGGAATCGTGGGATGATGCGAGAATGACAAGGCGACGGAGGAGTCCATGCCGACGTCGTGGTTCGCCATGCCGCCGGCGCTTACGCTTTGCTGCTCGGACTGCACGTGGTACGGCGCCGGACCTGTCCGCTCGTCGCAACCCTCGAGGCCGCCCCCTCCGAACACTATCTGCCGCTGACGCCGCGGGAAGTGGCGCTCTTGGCTCGGCACCGACGACGCCGGCGACGGCGACGCCGATCCAGCCTCCTCGTCGCCGTCAGGCTCAGGCAAGGGACGCTTGCCGCCATGCCTCCGATGCTCCACCTTCGATCACCGACGCTAGCAAGCTTTTTCCCTTTGATTTGTGGTTTTCAACACGCCTTGCGTCTTTGACCTACTTGGCCTGCCTATCTAGTTGAGAGCAATGAGAAAGCATGACACTGTTGCGGATGGTGATCGTGAAGTGATATGGGGGACAGGTTTGCTTTGTGATGGAAGCAAACGCATCGATGAGCTGAAAAGGTCTTTCACCTCTCCATGCCGTCCTTCTGTACTACTACTCCGTTTCTAAATCGCTGACGTTGGTTAGTGCAAGTTTATTAATTTGCACTAACACGTAACAAATATTGCAGACACACCACCACTTCGCGTGATTCTAACTTTGAACAAAGCCCCTGCCTTTTGTTAATGATTCCTCTTTTTACTTTTCATTCTTAAAGCATCGTGTGTTTTCCCGATGCATATCCTATTTGACATCATCTCTAACACATATTGCAAATTAAATATTTTCTGTTTGATATTATGCTAATCAAAATGTATAATTTGTTTTTGCGATGAACTTGAATAACATTTTGTTTCATTCACCGAAAACGAAAATTTGTTTGGGACATAGAGTGTAAATGACACTGTATGGAAATACTGGCTTAAAATTGCGGGCAATAATGGAAAATAGACCATAAGTTACTGGTGAAATAATTGCGGACAAGACAGTAGCATGAAAGCAAAAAAAAAATAAAAGATAAAAAAGGTATTCACTGTGGCCACAGAACTATTCTTCTCAGCTACACGCCAGAGTGCAAAAGAATGACTAGATCGCCGCCTCATGGTCAAACAGATCACGATAAGAACGCAAAATCATTATTTAGAATTAAAAAGAAAGTGGAGTTCCTATACTGCAAATCCCGTTTTTGTATGACGTTGATCCTCTACTGCAAATCGCACGTGCGCGTGAAGTTATACTTTTGTGACGTCTCAAATATCCTTTCCCAGCTATGCATCCGTCCATGTCGTTCATATTTGCAATACCTTCTTTGTTCCTGCTCAGGCCTGTCGCCCCTATGAATTAAAGAAATTCTTGGGTTCGAAACATGTCCTTGGTAAATATATATATAATAATGGTGCATCCAAGACGAGATCTTAGCAATGAAAGAAAAAAGGGATTACGTGAAACCTGACTTCGGTGCCAATGAAGAATAATCTCTTCATGCTTCTCTTTTCTTTGATACCCGTTAGCTCAAATTCCTCAGCTAACGGTGTCAATAAAAAAAGAACGGACGGAGTAAAAGTGTAGCCTGATCAAGGGCTCTGGTTGAATGGTCGGCGTTGCCCAAGACCAACACCGCCAGGAGATGTGTACGTGAGTGTAATGCTAGTCAAAGATGCTGTGCCCAAAATTCAGCCAATGTAATGCGCCAAGATCCATCAGACTTTATTGGTCGATAATTCACGCATTGGCCTCTAACTCCTGCGTCAGAGTCAAAATTGTTGCATGTATAGTGTAACCGCCATGAGGCATGACAGCTCAACTTCAACAACACTCGTATGACTGGCCACAGTTTCACCTTTTTCCAGGTCAAATTTTGAATTTACAGATCTTTTGAAGCTTCTCCTAGTCCCGGCTTTACTGAATGTGTTAGTTTTGTAGCACCGATCGAGCTAAGATAGAAACAGTTTATTCTTACTGCTGGAAACATTTGTCGCTTGACCTAGTGCGTGACCATGATGCATTTGCTGCAATCAAAACACTGAAACCCCTGATAGCAAGGGCGTGTCGAGACGCAGGTCCACGCTTTTCCTTTTCGCTGCCCGATTATTAGATGTCCACTAAGGCTTTCACCCGGATTACTTCTTGGAGCAGCGATCTCCTCGGTCAGATACGGTCCCTCAAAGTCGCAATGGGTATCAATCGAGCACGCCTAATTGGTCCCGGCGCACGTCATCATGCGGACCATAGATAGTGCCTACTACGATTAAACTACCCATCGCTACGAGTACCTGCACATTCTTAATAGCACAACACCACCACCAGCGAAAGATGGCGAAAGCACTCCAGCAACGTCCTCCTGTTTTCATCAAGGTGATGATCCATGCACATCGCGTGACCAGAATAATAAAATACAACAGCTTGGTATACCAGGTCACATCCTGACCTCCCAAAGATCTCATGATATGGAATGGACAGGTCAAATACAAACATGAATAATATAAATTCCAGAACAATATGGAACAGATGGAACCGCATCGCTAAACTAGGCTGCAGGACGCAAGAATGATACCAACTGAAAGAGCAGCCCACGAGGAGCCTTAACCCACAAACTAAAAAGACGCATAACATAGTGCAAAACACAAATAATATGGGTCATACAGCAGCTGCCTAGTCCTTGAAAATTTTGAATGCACATAGCAAAAAGTTTCTTTGGATTGCCATATCCCTATAGATGATACAAGATTCTAAGCTTCTAACCTTGAAGTCATATCTTACAGATAGGTAGAAGGAAAGAATGAGAAATTGTATCTTTCCAATAACGAATTGGCCTAAGCAGTCTCTGAACTCAAAAAGAGTAAAGTCTGATGAAACTTGACCAGAAATTACGATGGCCTGAGGTACAAATAGCTCTTCATAAAAAACGCTCTGCAGTCTGCAGCCCTTGCAGTTCTACTTCTAACCCCAACACACCATTTTCACGAGGGCTCTCATATCCAGGAGATCAATCTTGCTTTAAGATTTGCACAATTATGTGATTGAATGCCCAAAACCACAAAACACAGAACATTAGAAGATTTATCTTCTTCAGAAACATGTCATGATATGTTAACTAATTGCCTGAGTTTCCCTTGTTCTCATGTATGTAATGAATTGCCCTGGTATCTCAGCAAGCAGTGACTGAAGCGTGGATATCCCACTGCCTGGAATAAAGGATGAACTTGATATCAGACCGGATAGCTTTACAAATATAGATGGAAAAGGCAAAACAAGAAACCAACAAGCACAAAAATTCCAGGGGTTACCAATATGAAAATAATTTACGTTGTTTCATAAAGAATAACAGATTGTAAGGGAGTGATCCATGGCTATGTATTTTTAAGAAGTTGATGCAATTTAAAAAAAAACTTAAAAAAATATGTATTTATATTCATTGATACCGTGTGAATCCTTCATTGGGGCAAACTGTATCATATCCCTTGATGCAACTCTTCCCGTTGAGCTTTCCAGTCTCTCTCCTTTATTTGGATCTAGAAACTGCACAACAGAAGTTTAACATTAAAAATCATATTATGTTAAAGCATCAGCAATCAGTCATGTCCTGATGCCAGAGAAAACTTAGAACTGAAAAGATGAGAAATTAAGTTATTCACTTGCCAACCGAGCCCCTGTAGTTATGGAAAGAGCTACCTAAGAATTACAAGCTCAAACAAAGAGATGCACAAATGAATTTATGAGACTGCAGCACTTGATCCAATCCATGCATTACCTCCATTTCCTTGAAATCAGCCCCACCAACTCCAACAACAATGATGGATATAGGAAAATCAGAAGCCTTTATGATTGCATCAATAGTTTCTTGGAAATCAGTCACTACACCATCCTGGCAAATGATTTCACAGCTAAGAAAAAAAATATGGAGCACTTTTTTTTTTCTTTTTGAGGATGAATCCAGAGGTATACATACAGTGAGTATTAACAAGACGAAGTACTTCTGTTGATTGCCAGCAAGAGATTGGCTAGCTATCGTCGTAGCAGTGCTAATTAGCTGACCAAAGAGAGTAGGACCAGCTAATGACACATTACGGAGTGCACTGATATAAGCTGACATTATTCCTTGTATGCCGTCAACCTGAGAAGTTTCATACGATCAGCTTATCTATAAACAGCTTTCGCAAGCATGAGAAGACTCCAGAACTCATGCTACTGTACAAATCTACTGTAAATATAAATATAGCAGTGAATCTACTGTATAAATAGAACATTAAGTGAGAAAAGTAATTTAAAGTAGCTCTCCAGAAGTAGCACTTGAAATCATTCTGATTAAGAGAAAAACAAGTATTTAAATAAGCAGAGAGTTTAGAATACCTCAGGTTGATAAGTGCTGCCATTCAAGTTAAAACAGTGGGAACAAGGACCATCAATAGGTCTTGCTCCAAAGCCCCAAGAGGGGAAACGCTTAGATGGGTCATAATACTGTAGAACATCTCCAATTTCCAGTATTGCCTACAATGAAAACAGCAATGAATGAACTTGAAGCAACTGAAGTCAAAATGTGCTCAGAGGGTCAACAACCCATGCATGAATGAGTGTGGCCGTGTGGGGTGGTCAATCAGTTGCTCACCTTCTGATACACATTTGGCCGACCTGAGGGGTCAATATAATGCAAGGAATCTGGAAGCCGTGGATTTCCATTTGAAGCTAGAAAGAGTAGAGATCAACTATGACGCATTAGATTCATGAGCTTACAGCTAGAGAAATAGAAATGAGGAAAGGCCATTTGCACTAGCATGCTGCATACCTGTGAAATCTACAGCTACCATAAAATTCAACAGGCACCCAGCAGAAATATAATCTAAAAAGGTATGTCTATTACTCTCAACATATTTCTCCACATATATCTGACTCTTCAGCACCTGCATATCAAAACGGAACACAATTTACACAATGCAACAGTTAATAAAATTCTAAAATAACAAATATTACCTCCTTACTGTGACATTCATGTGTGGTGCTGGCAGGCACAAATAAGTGTTCACCATCCTGACTATGGTGCAGGTTTTCCAATTCTGCAACTGATTTTACTATCTTGCTGTCGAATTACAAAGGGTATCTAATCAGGAAGCAAATTGGAATTCAAGCATTAATGGCCCATTCTCTAAGGCACCATAGAGCATATTTTCATATTTATGAACAGACCAGAATGGAAACAGAGTAGACAGAAACACAGATACAGCAAGTGCAGGTAGTGGGATGAGTTTAAAAGGGGGATGATTACCCGACTAGTTCATGTTTGCCGTTGCTAAGAAAGTTAAAGCACTCTATGATTAAAGGGTTCTCCTGCAGAATTAGAACAAAATACACAACAATTAGATTGATACAAATACTTGGTCATTAACAAACAAAATATTATACAGAATATTATCGATACGAGGTAGTGGTTCAATAATTTAAGGTGCAATACTGCCTCCAAGAGTGTCAGAGGTTAAAACTATTCTGAAAATAGATGGCTCTGATCGGCGATCGCACAGATCAACAGAACTACAAAGAATTTCTTAAAAAATGAACGAAGAAGATAGTCTCATGCCTTACTTCCAATCTGTTGGAGACTCAGAATCACCGGCTTCCACCTAGGATTTAGATCATTCTTTCTAACTTCTGTCTTGCAAATTGGAACAGCCATTCCACTATCTGATATTCTAGATATTAGCAAGAAAGGATCCTGTCACAGCATATCTAAGCATTAGAACGGTGACAAAACTACTTAAGATAACCAGAACATACACTCTGAATGTCTGCAGACACAGATAAGTACCAAAGGAAAAAAGAAGAAACTATAGAATAGAAACAAAAGAACGTAAGCTTACACTCTTTGAGAGAAGATCCTTGATCTCAAGATCTGAACAGCGGAATACCATCTCCATTATTGCTTTTGAACCTGCACTTTCTTCAGCCTGAACAGTTAGCTCACCAAATTTACTAGGATTTGGCAAGTTATGTTCAGAGACACCAAGCTTCAGAGTCAGAAGTCTGTTCCGTTTCGTGATAACCTGCGAAAAACAGCCTTGGTATCAACAGAAGTACAAAACATATGTAGTATATTCATATAGAACTAGGGTAGCATTAAAAGTTTTCTTTGAATGTGCGGTAATCTTCATGGGATGCACTATGTGTGGTCACATTTAATAACTATCCAAGTGTTATATGCTTGTTATTGTAGGCCAACAGAGCTGGAGTTACCAGCCAGGCTAAAGTTCTAAACCTGAGTAAATTGCATAACGCTGTTACATATCAAGCATGAGATGGAGGAGGAGCTTCCTATACCAAAGCAACAGAATTCCATGTCCTGTAACTAATAATGTTGAAAGAGCAACAGAATATCATCTCTTGTATCTTGTGCAAGGAAATACTTGAGAACAACAGAATGCAACACCTGAAAAGGCTAAGAACAGACAGCCCTTTTCGAAAGCTAGTACCTAATTCACCAATTCCACTGTTCTCACAACTTTGGTTTAGGAGTCAGGGAGGCAGTCTTGGGGGGGTTTGTGGAGCGGAAGGAGGGAAATCGGTTCAAAGCATACTTGCAATCACTCAAACTCAAGAATCATCACATGTACCCCCCCCCCCCCCCCCCCCCCCACCCCACCCCTTTTTTTTTCCTTATTATTTGTACTTCTATTCATGTATACAAAATAAGTTACAATACACAGTGTGCACAAAATGATCAAGAGTCTGCCATAATGAGATTTACCAAAATAAGCATACCTCAGACAAAAAACAGGTAGCCTCTCCAAGAAACTCTTGCTCCTCCAGCTTAAGCATCTGCATTACAGAGCATATTAGCATAAGAATTACAAAGGACCTCAAAGGAGCACTGAGGAGAGCAGGGTGAATAAATCACATTCCCTAGCTCAGGCAGAACCTAAGATAGGTATCGAAATGTGGACTTAAAGCTCAAATAAACAAAGATTTAAAAGTGGCACAAGTTATAGAAGTATCAATGAAAATATCTTTACTACACTTAAAAACGGGAGTTGGTGGTGTCCGGTCCGTCGTCGCCATCTCTTCCATCTCCCACGAAACGTTGCGCCGACAGGTGCTCCCGAGCTACACCGAGCGAGCATCGCGTCCCCCGTATCCAGCCACAACTCTGCCGCCACCGACTCCCCCCGCCTGCGTCCACTTTGTCGCCACAAAGCCATATCGCCGGGCGCGCATCAGGTGACCGCGAAATAGGTAGAGGCGGGGAGCTGTACGATTTGAGCCGCAGGCACCGGATGAGAAGGCAATTCTCGACGTCGCCGGCGAGGGCGTCCACGAGCTCGGCAAACAAAGAAGCAGTACCTTCGAATCAAGCTATGACAAATAATGCGTTGGCAGAAGGTATGGCACGCTCTATTCCTCGATCTCCCCACTCAAATCCCATGAACTTCAATTTTTTGGACACCAAATTTGGAATCCAGCACGTCGAGGGAGTCGGCAGCGGATCTTCTGATTTCATCCCACTAAATCCAGCGGAGCTCTTTCCGGTTTCAGGTATGGCTCTGGATATTCCATCCATTACCAATCCTTCGGTGACATGAACCCATCAAGCCAGCCTTCAGCTTGTAGTTTGTGACAGATAAAGTAGGTCTGAATGTTAGAAGATTTACCTATGTAATCTGTAAGTTTTATATGCTTGCCCTCTCATCTATAGGAGTCCATGTTTGTATTGTATTTGTCCATTTGTTGTAAGTGATGCAAATTTAGTAATAGCATTTATGGGCTTTTTTAATTGCACTGTATATGGCTATTTAGTCAGTAAGTGCAGCATACATGACTTGGTGAGAGTGATCTTTAATATTAACGACTTTTTGCAAAAATTAATTGGACATGTAAATTCGCAAACATCACGTGTTCCATTCTTATTCAATGTGCGTACCATACTATGTTTTCCTATCAAGAATTTAGCGAGTTGTCATCTGTGACCCAAATTATTATTAGAAGAATAAAATATTTGCGTTACCCAAATCTGTATGTTTTGGTGTACTTATTATAAGGTTAATGTTTTTCTTGGTTACAATATGTTTTCCTTCAAGTTCTCCTGCCTATTGTTGGTGTGAAACTGAAGAGGCGCATGTTCAGGATGTCAGCTCTTATAAATTCAGTGAGGACTTGAGTCAGTAATGTATGCCAAATATATGTTGTTAGGAAGCAATTTATTCGTCCACTTAAAATTAAGACTACTGTTAATTTCTACTGAAGGAATGTACAATTGCTTACACACAAACTAACCTGTTTTCTAAATTGCTACAAGTTCCGAAGCAAGTACACACTATTGTTCATTTGTACTGAAGTTGTATCTTCTGATACATGCAATGCATGGCGTTTCTTTTTCCAGATTTAAAGTAACACCTACGAGTTCAGTCGAGGCTATTATCAGGTAGAGCGAATATTGCCCTAGTCAATTAAGATTTGGTGTCCGAACTTGTGTTGAGTGTAATTCATAGTTTTTAAGGCGGTAAGGCGAGGCGTGGCGACTGACTACCGCCTCATGCCTTACGGCGGTAAGGCACGAAGCGTGGCAACGCCATATGATGCACTATAGTTGTCAATTTTCTAATAATAAATAGCTGAAAAGGAAAAATCAAAAGAGAGCACATCTGGCCCATAACCGTGAAGGACTAAAGACCCAAAACTCGACTAGCCCATTCTCCTTTCTTACCCTAGATGTGCATCATGCCTGCCTGCCTCTCTCTCTCTCAGAAATTGCACGCATGGGTCAAAAAAAGAAAGAAAGAAACTGCGACGCCTCCACAGCCGCTGCCTCTCCACTCCTCCCGGCCGAGCAACCGGCGCTGCCGCCGCCCTTCCGCCCCTCTCCTTGCGTCGCCACCGCCGTTGCCCCTCCGCCCCTCTCCTTGCGCCGCCACCGCCTTAGCCCTGGCCCGGACGAGCAGCCGCCGCCCTCCGCACGCCGTCCTCTGCTTGGCATCATCCTCGATGTCCATGGTGTCGAGTGGCAGCGGCAAGCAGCAGCGACGGCGGCGGATCTGGTCAGATGTGCCTCCTACGGCCCTATTTTCATGTTTTCCCCCCCATTTCCCCTGAGTTTCTCCCTGTTCTCTCTCTGTAAGGCGAGGCGTCGTGTGTGGTGTCTGCCCTGCACCGCCTCGACGCTTAAGCGTCACGCCTTAAAAACTATGAGTGTAATCAATTGTAACAACTCAATTCTTCACATGGTTAGCTGAAGTTCACTTGAAAATAAATTTTGTTGTCCACCCAATGTGTAATTTGTGACCATTTTGTTTCTTAAAGATATGTGAGCTATTATACAACCTGAAGTGGTTTGTGATCATTTTGTTCCTTTGGGACATGTGAACTATCAAACAATCTCTTATATCTTTTTTGTCACGTGCATGCTGTTACCACCTGGAATCACTTTGTCGTAGTCGTCTTCATAAGCAAATTTGACAAGCATTGATCTTGATGTGCACTTTGCTTCTTTTTTTTAATGGTGATGCTTGATCATCTACCTAGCTTTCTGGAAGTAACATATCCGAGTTCATTTTGCCAATGTAAGACTTTCATAGTTAATGTGGACTAATCTATGTAGTTGTTTATTGCAATGGAATGGTTATGTAATTCAGTGGAGGAACAAAACTTAGAGCAATATTGTTTATGAAACCATAAAGTTAGGTAATGTCAATAAAGACATTGCAAATAATTTTGCCGGTAGAATTTTGATTGTCCATGGCAGCGCACGGGCATCCAACTAGTCACAATTTAATGCTATAGGTTCCAAACTGAATCCATGCAAAATGGTAAATAGCTCGGAAGGTCCTGAAGACAGTTTTTATCCTATTGGTACTTGTCAGTAAATTGGATACAGTTTGCTTTGCTACAAGCAATTAACGGACAGAAGGAAACAAATTAAAAAGAATGAAGCAATAGATAAGTGAAACAATAGTCACCGTTTCGCTGACATCATGGAATTGTGGGTTAATGTTGTAAAGCTGAAACCTGAAAAGAAACTAATCTGTTTAAGCGAGAAGCCATGGTTAAGAGGTATCATTCACTCAAGACTTAATAGAACAAACTAAAGAAAACTTTTGAATAAAAGTACAACAGAATCTTACACCAATGGCTGAAGAACCTCAAATTGATAATGCACAGTGATTTTTTTAGACCAAGATGGGTTCAAAGAATTTAAAATTACTTCACTACGCCCAATTTCTTCAAGTTGCCCATCTTTTGCTTTCAAGTACACAACCACCATTGGATTACTCTGAAGGAAAACGGAGAGAGGTTAAGAAAAAGAAAAAAAAGTTAGGTGAGACAGCAAAAGATATCAACCAAATATTCAGACAAAAAATAGTGGCATGCATGCGGAGAGAAAAAAGGTTGCTGCAGGCTGCAATTATTTTCTTGTAGCAGTGTAGGAGGAAAGGTACTAGCAGCGACAACCAAATCTACCTACCAACTGTGAATGCCAGTTGTATGCATTTGCTGCATTCACTCTCAGGGCAGCTAAAAGTTAGTTGTTTTTTTTATTTAAAAAAAAATACAATTTTACAAGCTGTCTACATTGTTGAATATTGATGAACCTATCAGATAATAGCCATGTGCACCTCGGACGTTGAATTGGCAAAGAAGTTCGTCATGCTAAGTTTACTGACTGAAAATGCTGTATCATAAGTTACTTAGGTGAACTCATATGGCCAACAAAAAAGAGGTGTATGGAACTCAAGTACGTCCACTGAAGAAATGACTACACATGAGACCATAAGGTCCATAACTCCATATCAGCCACAGTGATCAGAAGTTCAGAACTAAGAAATTTGCTTTCACCATGAATCTACCATTTGAGAAGAATTAATTATTCAAATATAAAATAGAGAGCAAATGTTCAAATGCATGAACATGTTTACCCCTAAATGGAAGTAGCAATTGGTTTATAGTTTACTACGGCCTGTTCGTTTCCTTTAGTCCTAAAGTTTAGTCCAGAGAATCTTGCTATTTAAGAGTATTAAATAAAGTCTAATTACAAAACCTTTTTACAGATGGGTGCTAATTTACGAGACGAATCTAACGAGCCTAATTAAGCTATGTTTTGCTATAGTGATGCTACAGTAACCATCGTCTAATCACGGCTTAATTACCGTCATTAGATTCGTCTCGCAAAATAGCCCAGGTTTCTGTAAAAAGTTTTGTAATTATACTTTATTTAATACCTTTAAATAGCAAAAACTTTAGACTAAACTTTAGTCCTAAACGAAACGAACACGCCCCCTTTGATGATTTCTGGAGTGAGTCAATAACTTCCAATGTGCATACAAGAAATTGGTATTAAACCATAGAGAACCACATTTCGGAAATTTTACATGCCAACTAGTGCAAAGTTATTCCATTTTTAGTGATGATTTGGCCATGTGTGAAGACAATGACTTAAATGCGTTAAATGGATAACCGTACTGTTGGGGAAAAAAAAAGGTCTATTGTTGGTCCCTCAGCTCTGAATTTGGTTCAATCCACGACCTAAAATCAATACCATTGAATTTGTATCACAGCAACAATCAATACATATGGAATTAGGCCCCTGCAACAATCCCCTTCCCCACCCCTTGTCTTGTTTTATGAGGCTGCGAATCTGATCGTCACTGGTACGTTCACTCACAAGGGTGCCGGAACTAAGTGTTAGCTGCTGAGAAAGTAAATCATACATTTTCCTCATACTCTTTTGTTCCCTCTTCCATCTCTTCAAACTGTAGGCAATGGCCTCCCCTTTATTCCCTCTCACTTCCCAGCTATTCTAATTCCTAACTCCTCTCAGTCATGTCCATCCTAGCTTCCAATGTGTCTCTCCACTTGTCCCATGACCAAACCACCAGGTCATGCACAAGCTGCGAGCATGCTACGAATGTGACAGAATCAGGTAATACCCGGGTCAACTTCGTACCATTCAATCGGGCAAGCCCATTCTGCTCATCCAGAAATTCTGATGTTCAAGAAATCAAGATTCTGTAACAAATTGCATCGAACAACTTGTGTGCTACAGCTAACAGGATGATCTTAGTGCAGCACAACAAGTGCCATCTACACATATTAACCAGAGCTAAACCAGAAAGTAGCTTGGGCGTCACAACCAGAGGTCCATGATCATAGCAGACTTTGGCAACAACATGAAGATGAAGCTGATGAAGGGGAAAGCACCAGTGAAGAGGAAACGAGAACGGCAACAGGAAGACTGTGCATGCAGCAGCATACATGAGAAAACAGAATGGAAATCAGTTGGGTGTAGGGTAGGAATGAGCGAGGAGGTGGGTGCCAGAGATAACCACTCTGCAACCGTAGGGTAGTTAGCTTGGTGATGCAAGGCAATATGGCAGGAAGAAGAAGAGAAAAAGAAAGGACCTAAAGATGTGACTTGGCAACTGCTTAGGGAAAAACCAGGCCAGGGTTAGGATCAGAGGACCAACAGTGGACTTTTTTCCTTATTACCGATTTATGGTCTGATTTTAACGTTGGTGTATGTTGCTGCAATTAAAGAGAAATAGATAAACGGTAAATATGATTAAAAAACACAGGATAATTTCCCAGGATTCTATCTTAGCGGGGCATAATAAAATGTTAACCGAACAGAACTAAATCACATGCATATACTCCTTAAGAAAAATGTGATTTTGCCCACAAACATGCTTGTCATAGTAGCAACCTAGACAAATATTTATCAACAACATTAATGAATCCTGGAGAAAACAACTGTGGTTCATGAGGCTAACCTAAGGGGGGCTATTTATTATTATAAGACCACGTTTCTACTGTAAAATAGTGGATTACCATTACACAGGAGTTATGAGGTAAGAAAGCTTACTGTTCCTATTTCATTTCAGGTAGCTAATAAACATTTTATAATTAGCATTGCCACCTTTTCTATACTTTCCAGTGTTCATACCACATAGTGTTAACAATTACTATAATTAATATCGTTTATGGTATTGAACCAAACAAAGAGGTGACAAGACGTAGCAATATATAAAGCTGGCAGCAAAGATATAAAAGCAAAATTTTATGTAGCAGGAAGCTCTTATGCCTCTTTATTGATTTCATCCTTTGCTTTTGACGTGAGAAAAATCAACAGAAGCAAAGTCACAAATGCAAGAGGTGTGACGAGGAGCATACCTTGGGAAAATATTCTTGATCACCCAGATTTGATGCAGAGAGGGATAACTGCACCACATTATATATAGTCAGATTCAAAACTCCACAACTAAACAACCCCATCTGTTCAATAGTTACAATTCTACTGCTACAGACCATATTAGCAATAAACCAAAGAGACACATAACATAAATTCACATAAACAACCAAAGCCCCCACATGAAGGATGGAGCGAAATTGTCATGTCAATCCCTAGCCCTTAGGAATAGTCTAGATAGCATGTAACTCTACAACAGAAATATGAAATGTAAGGTACACAACTCGAATTCCAAGTAGTTGAGCCAAGAATATAGCATTAAGGATTGGTAGTACTTGTTATCACAATTGGTCATATATGATTAACAGCTTAAGTAACTTCTCCAGTATGTACACACACAGACGTCCAATGCAAATACAATATATAAAACAGATTCTAACCTATCGCCATGGTTGTCACTAGACCACATAAAACCCAAACCATTACTGATCGTTTACTCAAGATGCACTGTGGCAGGAGCACAAAAGCCAGAATTAGATGCACTGCACCTTTCAGAACTCTCGGTGCAGCACCAAACCAAGGAGCCGCATAGTCAAAGATCCCAATGACAGCAGGTTTATGCAGTAATGTGACAGTATCCCATCCCCCAGATACAGGTCATTTCCCCATAGATCGCGTATTCCCGAATGGTAACATCTCGCCAGCAGCTCGACAAGCCTGTGGGGGGACCAAGCAACTAATAGTAACCCAGGCATACTGAGAATTCTCATCGCCCAATCACAAACTAGTATAGTCCCCCCTCTCCCACCATCCCCCGTGCGTCTCCAGCGAACGCCATAAAAACAGCACCGATCCCCAACAGGCAATTGGCAAACACACAGCGGGACCTAGTCGAGTATAATCACCACCACACGCGCGCAATGCCAGCGCCCAAGCCCCTGGCATCCGGCTGCGCCGCGTACCACCTGCCTACAGCTCGAGATAGAGCAGCGATGGGTGGGGGGGAGGCTCCGTACCTCGATCTGCGTGGAGGCGCCGGCGCCCCGGGAGCGGAGGAAGCGGTCGGCCGCGGCGGAGGCGGCGGCCGAGGCGGAGGCGGAAGCGGGGCCGACGGAGTGGCCGCCGGCGTGGCCCATCTCGTCGGAGCAGCAGTTCCCCATCCCCCTCCCTCCCGTCGCTCGCCGGCGCGGCGAGATCTCGGGGTTATCTGAGGGAGGAGGGGCCGCGTCGCGTGGGGATGGGGAGTCGCAACTCGCAAGTAGTAGACAGACAGAGAGGAGAGAGCAAGTGGAGTCGTGGAGAAGACACGGAGACTGTCCTGCAGCAGCAGCAGCACACAGTACGCGCAGAGGAGGGACAAGGTTTACAAAATCGTCGATTATCGGTCGAAAATCGCGGTTATCGAGGATTTCGGTCCGAGTCGATAAGTTCGGTACCCCGATTTTCGAATTTGAAATTTGAAATTTTTTGAAAATTTGAAAAAATTTAAAACAAAAAATATGTAAAAAAACTAGATGTCATTTTCAGACCATTTGTAAAAACCATACACGAATTGGAGTTTGTTTGATGGGTCAAATAATTCCCCAAACATTACTGAACAGGGACAAAAACCGGCGGCCAAAAATCCTCAAAATTTGTCGATTTGGGTGATGGATTTGCATGTAAGATGACTCAAATGGATGATTAGGGATGCGAGGAAGCTATGTGTGCGAGGAATCGAACAGAAACTTACTAGAGAAGCGGGAATTGAAATTTTTGGACCCGCTTGTTCTGCCTCTGTTCTTGCACTATCGATCCGATCTATCGATCCAATCGACCTCTTTTCACGCCAGTGGAGACAATCAATTCCAGGGCCGATGAAGGGGCGGCCGTGTGGGCTGAGGGGGCCGAAACGAGAAGCGAGCGGATTCTGCAGGGACTTCGAATTTTGGAAACGAAGGAGCTGTGGTTGGAAAACCGATCAAACCGATCGGTTATCGACAGAAATCGGTCGATTACCGGTAAAACCGGTAGGTTTTGCGGATTTTGAATTCGAAATTTGATTTTTGAATTCTTGTTCGAAAATCGACCGGTTATCGTGGTTATCGCGATAACCGGTGGAACCGGTCCCGGTCGGTTTTAGCGATTCGAACGAAATTGTAAACCTTGGGAGGGAGAGAGAGAGAAGGGTGGTGGGGCCGCCGCCGCGGACGGGGCGGGATTTACGGCTCTGTCTTCGTTCCAGTGTTCCACCGGACGGTGGGCCTGGGTACCTGGACGGCAGAGCGAGGTTTGACTCCTGCCCCACCCCGGTTGCCTTTTGTTTGACTCCTCCGTTTGGACTTTGGCACCGCCGGCGGCTTTATTAGGATATTTTTCTCTCTCTTTTTTTTCGAATCGGCTTTGTTAGGAGGTTGATGGTTCTCTTTTGTAAGGTTTGACCTTTTTAAGTCTCTATAAGGTTTGATTCTTATAGTTTTGAATGTAAAACTTTTATTTTAGACATCATATTATTTAGCTTGTTCGGTTGTCATACTTTTCGGCAGCCGTTGCTGCTTCTCCCCCTCACAAGCATTGTTGCGGCTGCCAGCTATTGCTTCTCCTCTCACCAACCAGCAGCAGCCAATGGCTTATCTCCCAGCCTAACATGGCGTTTGTATTTTATGTCACCACTCAATCTCATCTCGATGTAGTTTTGGAGAGAATAGGAAGGTAAATGCGTCACTCCAATCTGAATTTCGCATTTTTGATGTGGATGAGCTGCAAAGATCACCGGAAGGGCCTCACTGCGATAGTCGAGGTTGGTCAAGGGGTGTTCATACTTTGTGAATGACCATCATCGATGAAAGTTGATGGGGTTGTAATTCATCCACGCATAAAGAAAGAACATCATCTCTATGTGGCAGATCTTGTGAAGCTAGATTTACTGAATCTGAGTCGTATTGAGAGGGCAGAGTTCTCGGATTCCGGCGAAGACAAAGACCAAAGGCTCGTCTGCTAAGACAATGGCATAGACCTTCATCATGAAGACCATGGACGTTGTTCAACATCCCGTAGCCGCCTGACACCAGTCCTTCATTTGCTACATGGAGATTTTTGGCAGGGCCTCACCGAGAAGCATGGTGTCGCCTTGAGAGAGCTGCTTTGTGACAACTTCTCCGTGGACCTCCTGGTCAAGGAGCAGGACAAGTAGGCCCTGTCTCTGTTGACGGTCATTAAGTATCAAATATAAATCTGTCAACTAGCTCAAATAATAAAGAAAAACTAGCATTTCTTGCACGCATAGTTGTTTATAATAACCTAGGCCACTCCATGAACAATTCGACATCAGTTTCTTTTGCCACATGCTTGACATGCCCCGGCTTCTACCAACCGCTATGCTACACTCTTCTAGTTAGACAAGATGAATGCCCGCGCGTTGCTACGGTGAAAAAAAAATTATAATGTAATGCAAGAGACAACAATACAGTCTACCTCAGTTTATGAGTCAAATCCCCTTTACTCCCCTAAAGTAACCCTAAAGTTCAGTTAAAATGGGTCCCCCTCCCACCTCCCACCCTCCCTCTTGTATCTCAACCATCATCTCTTCCTGATGGTATTTCTCTTTTGGACCTGAAGCAAAGCAAAGTTCAATTTAAGAACAGACGAGTTAGTGACACGTTCTTTGATAGAAGAATAATAATCTTAGCACATTGGTGGAAAAGACTGAGCAGCAACAACAAAAAAAGGCCTATTGAATTTCGTGATACTATGGAGATGCCCAGCAAAACGGTACACTGCAAGTATTTTAGACCATAAGTTTGACGCATCAGTCTTCTTCAGCTTAAATGTCCAAGATACAGAGATTAACTAATCTTGGGTAACATCCCGTCCAACTCACACGACGACCTGCCGCTTCCATTACCATCCGCGTCCTATGCATGGCCTAGACGTCCACCGTGGCGGCATCGCGGGCCGGAGGTCCACCATTTCGCGGTGCATGGATGTTTGGTGGGAGGCTCACTCACACGGGAGCCGTCAAGGTCGTATTCCTGCCACTTCTTGCAGCGATCATCTGGGAGGCGGATTTCACAACGCAAAAGACTAACACAACTTATCTCATCCATATGAATAAATAAACTGATAATTGATAGATAACAAAAAAAATATTTATCATGAATGTTAAATCAAGTTATAATTTATTATTAGTCTAACTGCACAGAAGTTTCGGTGCATAGCTCCAGATTAACATAATTATATATTGCCAAATTATTTCTATACAATAACCTCATATTACCTTCCTCGCCACCTTGACGTGAAGATGTTGGCATCACCGCATGGGCTGCACATAGCAAAAGCAAGCATGGGTTCTGTCCAAATTAATCGAGAGTCATAAACCACTGAGTAGTACTTGGGAAAATAAATCAAGCATCTGTGGAACTATCGGTTCATGTACGAAAATATTGAGGAAGACAATAAACCGAACTCTATATATCAAATTCTAAATCACAAAATATTGAGGAAGACAATAAACCGAACTCTATATATCAAACAAAGATCAGATTTCACACCTATGAACCGGACTCTGACTAAATTATCAATTCCACACATATGAACATGCTTGACCTCGTCCAAAGTTTTTAGGTCAGGTTTAATATAAACATTCTGAAACTCAGTCAGCTGGACAAACTTGGTGCAGTAACAAAGCTGAAATGGCTGTAGGTTCAACATGAATGTTTATTTTTCCAAATATCGAGGGATAACATCCGTCTCGGGATAGATTTGATGTGGGCTAAAATTCAGATATTGCAAAAGGAGGTTCACAAGGGATAAAACAGTCATGTTGATCTGACATCCTTATTGCAGTAACTGAAATTAGTTTGGCAACCAAAAAGGCTCTATCATCAGGCCGTCGCCTTCCTGAATGTATGGCTGCCAAACAGGCACTATTGCACATCCGACAATGGAGTAAAACAATTGATCAAGTGCATATGGATCAACTGGGAAACACAGGGCGCACTTAAACTCGCCATACAAATCAGGAACAACGGGGAAAACAACAAAAACGAATGATGCAGATATCGCTACATAGTTGTTAGGCGGCTTGGCATTGGAGGTGACAAAGGTCGTCAGGCTTTGTCGATGTGGGAGGGTGTCGGTTGAAGAGCAGTTTCGTCACCTCCTCTTCGAAGGCGATCGCCGCAGGGTTGGCCAGGGGCAAAAGACGAGGGGGTCTTCGACGAGAGGCGACGAGGGACCGACGATGAGGCGATCTGCGAGGGGCGGAATGAGTATAGAGAAGTGCACGTCATCGGGTCATGCGATCCGTGTGTCTGTAATTTGTCCTTGATGAAATACAGACCCGTTCGCCTTGTTTGGCATGGGTTGGGTCTACTACGGTTTCAGCAACCAAATCCTAATCCCCCACCGTCCCGTCATTGGCTAGCGTCGGGGTTGCGGCGATGGGGCGCTCCACGGCCGCTCTCATGCCGGCGGCGGCGGCGCTGCTGATGCTGCTGCTGGTGTCGCTGGCGTCCAGGGACGAGTCGTACGAGCAGGAGACCCGCCGGATTTTCGTGGAGTGGAAGGCCAAGTACGGGATGACCTACAAAGACGCCGGCGAGGAGGAGTGCCGGTACGCGGTGTTCAAGGACACCCGCCGCCAAGTCGAACGGAACAACGCCCTCTACGGCGGGGCAACCTTCGGCCTCAACGGTCTCAGCGACCTCGCTCAAGAGGAGATCTTCCTCGGCCGCGGGTTCCGGATGGGAGAGGATGCATACGAGGAGGACACCCGCCGGATGTTCTTGGGGTGGAAGGCCAAGTACGGGAAGACCTACAAAGACGCCGGCAAGGAGGACTGCCGGTACAAGTTGTTCAAAGGCAACCGCCGCGTGGTCGGCCAGCTCAACGCCGCTGCCGCCGCCGGGGAAACCGCATACGGCCTCAACCAATTCGGCGACCTCACCTACGAGGAGGTCCGTGCATCCTGCTACAACCCGGAGATGGAGGAGGGAAAGCTGAGCGCCAGGTGCCACGCCGCAACGGCTGACCTGCCGGACACCGTCGCAGGGAGGCTGATTTCGGACCTGGTAATCACCTTACTAGGATATCCCGCTCCAAATTACTACTAGTAGTCCATATATATTCTCATTCTTTACTTGTTTATATAGGTTTGCCGGTGCATTGCCATTGAACTGAAACAAAATACAGAGTCTTAAGGTGAAGCACACGTGTGGATCTGAACGTCACTTCTGTTCGTTGCCGGAGAATTGTATAGAATAAAAATGTTGCTAATGTAATTATGCTAAATTTGAGATGAAAATGTATGCACTTCCAACCTATGATAAAGATTGTTTCTCATGTGTGTTTTCGGCTATTTGCTGTGTCAAACTGGCGGGCCTCCTAGGACAGCCGCGCCATCCATGTCGACAAAATTACTTTATTATGAGGACACGGCAGATAACTCACATGTTATGATTGATAAAGATATACTGACCATTGACCAACAAGGCAACAATCCTACTCTCCAGCTGCATAATGACATGGAGGTTTGCTTTGAAACTACAATTCAACAGTTGATTTCTTTTCTTGATCTGTTTCTGCTAATATCGTTTCTTAAGTATGTATTTTCTTTAATCATCTTCACTTCTTACTTGACTGGACAGCTATATTGATATCTGCTCTCCAGAAATACTAAGTATTTTTACCAATAACTTTGACTATCAATATCTTCGACATCAATATCTTCGACATCAATATTTTTACCAGGACGGAGAAGGCCTCCAGGTGAAACACTGCGGGCGGCAGCCGAGCTGACGCTCGCTTAGCGATACACGCTGGTCATCGTCATCGGAACCTGCAGCAGCAGTGTCGTCCTCCGTCGACGACAGTGCCGCGCTGCTGCTCGCTCGTCTCGCGGCGCGCTGGTGCCGGCCTGCCTCTCGCCTCCCAACGTGTTTTCCCGTAAACTAACAAATACAAGGACCCCGCATTTCCTCTTCTTTGCGTTGAATAAACATTAGAGCAAGGCCCTATGTGTAAAATTATGACGACGGCGGCGTGATCACATGAACTACAAGGTGATGTCGTCAGGCAACGCGCCTCGTTCCTCCTGGCGCACGCACTCCACGACTTTCTAAAATAGGGCCACATGCCCCGGCCTTGCGGGTACCAGGGATCGACCACGCGCCGAGATCCTTCCGCGCGGCTACACGCTCGTGTCGGGGATACACGAACCAGGCGGCCGCCGCACTCGGCGAACACCCCGGGCGCCTCGAATTTGCGAACGACGCCGCCGCGTTGCCCACCCAGGCGTCGATCGACCGTGTGGCCGCCGAGGCTGAGCGCCACGCGGACGCGTTGCCTTGCCGGGGTGATATGCGCGCCTTGTCCCAGAACACAGCGAAGCGGCCGTCTGTGGAGCGCGCGGCGCGCGGCTGGGCGAGACGTTTGGAGCGCCGCGATTGTGGCGGGTGGGCGCGGCTGGCCGGGCTTTGAGTACCAGGGCGGCTGGAGCTGGACTGGGGTGTCGGCACCAAGAATCAACTTTTCTGCTCCGGTTCCTCCCATGCAGTTCACAACAATCAACAATTTCAGCTTGAAACCCAATGAAACGAAGACCATACATGGAGATCGAAACTAACCAGGAAGCAAATACAAGCTGTGCATCACACTATATTGACCATTACCAGCAAAAAAAAAAACTATATTGACTTTGTTATTTATAGTAACCCACGTTTGTTTAACAATTAGGCATTCTTAAATGAAAACTTGTTCAATACAAGCTGTGCATAAACTGTTGCGACAACAACAACGAGGAGAAGAAGAATCTGTGCATAGCTTTTTTCTTCTTTCTTTAGTTAGATGAACTAGCCTCCGATTCTTTATCCCACGTGGTGGCCTGAAGCACGATGTTTGGAGCACAGAACTTGATTTCTAGCTCTAGCTGTTATATATGCAGATAGGTCAAACTTGTACGTGCCGGATGGAGCGGCGCGGCCGAAGCTGGAGTGGCACAGCCGAGGGCTCATGGTGTTGTAAGGAGCGCCGTCCGGGTCGGCCACGGGGTACCCTTGGGGATTCCTTATGCCGACCACCGCGACCACCCGCCCCGTCGCGGGGTAGACCACCCACCCGGCCGCCGTGCACGCCTTGGTCGACGTAGACGAGGCCCAGGCGCGCGGCGCGAGAGAGCTTCGCTGCTCTCGACCTCCCACACCGCCCTGAGGACGCTGCCGTCGGCCGTGTCGATGACCCGCAGCTCGTGCGACGCCTGCGGATAACATGCTGATCGGGTATGGTGTCCCAAACACGGCGACCACGAGGGGAGCGGCGTCGAAGGCCGGGTCGTCGTCCGAGATGAGGGCGCGCCAGGCTCTGCACACGCACCGGAAGCGGTGCAGCGACTTCACGGGCAACCTGGACAGCACGTCGAAGATGATGTCGTCAGGCAGTGAGACGACGACAGAGACGCTGCCGCCGTTGGGTTTCCTTGTGGGCGGTTCTTCGTCATCGTCGTTCCCTCGGCGTCATCGCGCCTGCGCCGGCGAGGAAAGAAACATGAAAGCAGGTGCCCAAGAGCCAAAGTGCAGGTTCTTTGCGTGGCTGGCCATGCATGGGAAGGTGCAAACGGCTGACAATCTGATGAAGAAAAATTATCCTTGCAACCCAAATTGTCCTCTTTGCTACTGCCTCCCGGAAACAAACCAGCATTTACTTACTCAGTGCAACTTCACTGAAGCAGCATGGAAGGAACTCACTGCATTTCTTCAGCTACCGAGCCAATTATCTGCAGTTAATATGAATGGCCCTATACAATGGTTGCAGTCATTAACAGCAGAAGCGGATAAGAAAACTAAACAGAAGCTGGCTGGAATTCTTTTCTCCTTTTGGTGGCAGATATGGAAAGAACGAAACAGAAGAATCTTTGACAACAAGGAGCAATCTTACAGCAGCGTTGCACATGCCACGAAAGACAGTATTAATTTGCTAAATCTGGCCAAGCATAGCTTCGTTGAGACTTTTGTGCCTTAGGCAACTTGTGTATGTTTTATTTTCTTCCGTCGACAGGCAATCCAAGAGTTGCCGTGCACATCTGTATTTTAAACTTTGTAACCTGCTTGCTTCTTCTTAATGAATGGCAGTGTTCCTGCCTCTTTTTAAAAAAAAAGGTGCCCAAGAGCCCGTAATTTTCCCATGTCGATTGTTGCGATTTCAATGGGTTAGAAGGTTGTAAATGATAACTGCAACAATTTCAGGATATCGTTATACGCTGACGATGCAGCTGTTTTCATAAGGCCAAACACGCAAGATCTAGCTTTCACTAAAGCAATTCTGAAAATCTTTGCCGATGCTTCAGGTTTGGTTACCAACATGCAGAAAACTGAAATTTATCCAATACAATGCCACAATGTTGATCTGACAGACTTGCTTGGGGAACAACAAAAAATTTCTCATTTCCCATGTACTTATTTGGGGCTGCCACTTCACTTCAGAAAATTGCCAAAGGCTGCTGTACAACCTATTATTCAGAAGATTGGTGGTCGATTGCCAGGATGGAAGAGAAATTACCTTTCCTATCCAGGTAGGGAGACTCTTGTGAAATCAGTTCTCACTGCCACACCCACCTACTTCATAACTGTGTACAAGCTCCCTAAGTGGGCAATCAAACTAATTGATAGATACCGCAGAAGTTTCTTGTGGAAAGGTGACGACCCAGAGAAAGTAAGAGGAGGACATTGCTTAGTCAAGTGGAAGATTTGTTTGAGACCAAAAAAATGGGGAGGTTTGGGGATTAAAGATCTTGAGAAATTTGGGAGAGCCCTAAGACTAAGATGGCTGTGGCATAATTGGGATCCTGTCGACAGACCGTGGAAACGATTACTCAAAATGCAGGACCAAACTGACAGACAACTTTTCTTTGCCTGAACATACATAACCATTGGGGATGGAAAGAACACACCGTTTTGGGAATCCCGATGGATCAATGGAGCCTCACCTAAAGAGCTAGCACCGAACCTATATATGCAAGCTAGATACAAATACATAACTGTCCATAAAGAGCTTCAGAATGATAACTGGATACGAAACCTAAAAAATGTCAATTCTGAAGACCTGTTGCAGGAGTTCATAATGCTGTTTATTCTCTTAAAGGAGGTGACCTTGACTGACCAAAAAGATCAAATTTTCTGGAGGTGGAATGGAGATGGAAAATATAGTGCAGCCTCAGCATATGAAGCGCAATTTGTTGGAGCAATGCAACCATTCCCAACGGAGAGGATATGGAAGGCTAGAACTGAACCCAAATGTCGTTTCTTTGCTTGGCTGGCCCTGCACGGCAAGATCTTAACTGCAGACAATCTCGCCAAAAGGAACTGGCAACATGAACCAGATTGCTCATTATGCCATAATGCACCTGAGACTGCTGATCGTATATTAACACAATGCAATTTTACAAAGGATGCATGGAGGAAAGTGGCCTCAACTCTGAATCTCCAGCCACCATTAACTGAGATTAATGCGACAGGAGTCCAGCAATGCCTTGAACATTTCACAGCCAATGACTCAAATAAGGCCAAAAACAAAATTGCGGGCATACTATTCTTTTTTTGGTGGCAGGTTTGGAAGGAACGAAACCGTCGTATCTTTGAGCAAAAGGAATGCTTCCACCATCAGGTTGCAACGCTGACTGTTGATCAAGTGCGTATGTTTGGCCGAGCGTACGAGGAGGACTACATAGATGATTCCTCATGATGCATGCTTCTCTGGCGAGAAATCTTTTTGCTTCTTGTATTTCTAGCAGCTGATGTGCTGCTTCATAGTGATTTGTACTCCTAGGCTGTACTCTATTTTTTCCCTACCTTAATGAATGGCAGCGCTCCTGCCTCTTTTCAAAAAAAAAAAAAAGATGGGTTAGAAGGTTGTTGGTTGCGGCGGCGGAGGATCTATATAGGATGGCTCTCCCGGATTGCACACGCGCGCGATACAGAATCTGAACGTGCAGGCAACCGAATCGATCGAACCTGCAGACCTTGCTGACAATGGCGAACTTGTCCTTGTGTGTGGAGCCGACCTTGCCCGTGGAACGATGGGAACCGACGACGAGGAGAGGCCGGAAGAGTCTCGGTTTTACTCCAGTCCTCCGCGAGTATATATGGAGCCGGACGAGGTGTGTCCCTCGAACGCAGCGTCAGATCGCTGCGCAAGGCCGGCAGAGCGGTGGCCCTCTGCTGCCGCCGGGCTTCAAGAGGCGTGTTCGCCATCCAGGTCCGCTAGCTAGCTTCTGGGAATCTGGATGTTGTTCGCGGACTCGTTCGAGGATCAGTAAGCGTGAACCTGTGAACCAGAGCCTTCATCGACCGCCGGCGAAACACGTCTCTTGTCATCGTGTGAGTTACCGTTAGTTCTTCTCTTCGTCTGAGTTATTTCATTCTGCTAGACATTATTTACGTGTTACAATGAGGAACTGTTTGGTGGTTCGTGCCTTATAAGTAGCCCTACTGAGTCCTTATGCTTCATCATGACTAAAATTCGATGTTCGCTATAGCACATGGAATCAGATGTTCGCTAAATCACTTGGTAAAAAAAGGACACACACACACCGGACGTTTGCATGACAGAATCAAAATTACATTTAAAATGTCAAAATATTGATAAGGCCTTGTACAACAAACATGGATATAATGTTTGATCATTTCATAGTTAAAAGACACCTTACAAAAGTGGACAGTGGAAATGACTATCGGCAATGAGATTGCCTTATTTGGTTCGAAACTCATGATCCATGAGTTCGTCTAGTCACACGCATTCATGCCCCACTCTACTTTAGCTATCTCTGTGGCCCCGTGGCTTTGTATATCCATTGTAACCATTAATTATATGACTCATTTTTTTGGAAACATATTAGAAACTAGTCGCAAAAAAGTCGAGAATATTTATTTCTATTTTAAAAATATTTTTTATCGGACCTTTTTTTCCAATAACTAAACAATGGGGGAGGAAAAAGTTTATTGAGGCTGTTGAGTCGTGGTGAGTTACATTACTAGCATTCTTAATGCTGAAGTCCTTGTTGGGTTCCTGAATCAATTTCAAGTTGTGGTTTTTTTTTTAGGGCAATTTCAAGTTGTGGTTTTGCTTTAATGACACACTTCTATTAGAACTTGCCTATTCACCGAAATTAATCATTCGGCTATCAAGGATGACGAGTAAAAACATATTGCAAGGACAAAAAACACAAAAAACACCACAACTGGCAAGTTGACCAAAAAAATGTATTTATGTCTCGTGTAAATGGCACTAAGCACATTTTAACATGTTATTATTTTCATCCTATTCTTTTATTCTGCATCTATTCTTTTATTCTGTATTAATTTAATGTTTCCTTTCTTCTAATCTGAATCAATTTAATGTATCCTTTTATCACCGCTGAGGTAAATAGATATCTTGTTAACATAGTTTTCCTTTTACAATAACAAAGCCTAAAAAAGGGTAATACAATTAGCAAGTATGCTCCTTTCCCACCGCTCCAAGAATCTCCGTCGGGGACCAAATTACCGAAAACGACAGGGGGTTTCTCCGCGCAACAAACCGGCGCTGTCCGCTCTATATCCTGCGGTGGCTTGCTCCTATTATCTTTATAAATAGAGGCCCGACCTTTCCGGAACACACAACGAGACCCCTCACACATTTCCTCTCCACACCTTCGTGCTCGCAGAATTCGCAACCCAGCCCTCGACGCTCCCCGTTCCGTCAGGCCTTTCCCGCCACGATGGCTTCCGGTTCAGGGAAGGGCCAAGACGCCACCCAAGACCCGGTCCATGGACCGCTCCAGGAGTCCAACGACGCCACCGCCGCCGCCGCGGAGGCGATTTCGTCTCCCCCTTCTCTGCTCGCCGAGGACCTCCATGAGCGACCTGGAGAGGGAGGAGGGAGCCTCTCCCCGGACGCCGCGGCGGAGGCGGAAGCAGCGGCAGCGGCCGCGGCCGACCGGAAGGGCAAGAAGGTCGCGGCTCCTTCCTCGCCTTCTTCCGCGGGCAGCAACTCCCCTCCCGCCGCTCCCGTCGATTCCGTCTCTGTGGGAGGGGGCTCGAGCTTCGCCTTGGCAGTGGACAACCGCAGGAAGGCGACGGTCTCATGGAAGGAGCCGGCGGTGGGAGAGATCGTGGAGGTGCCGCAGGAGCCGAAGCGGATCGATCTGAAGGGCCTCTTCGACACCATGGTGCAAGAGCAGAAGGCGATCGAGGATACGGAGGGGCAATCGCCCGAGGCGGAGGAGCAAGAGATGTGGCAGGTATGGTTTCTTGGAGATTCGTAGTGTGGTCTTGGGTGATTCTTGACTTGCTCGTGGTTTGGGGCTCTCAATCCTGTCATTCGGGCGAAATCTTGGGGATGACTGGTTAGTTGGAGCCAAGAAATCTGTTTGGCATTTTTGCGTGCAGCGCCAATTCGGTTTCTTGGGAATCCCGATTGCATTCTTCTGTGTTTCTTGTGATTTCAGAATCCCAGGACCATGCATTTGTGAAAAATCTTGCGCGTGTTTAGTGAAAGGGAGGGGATAAATTGGGTGCCATTCTACAGAAAGAGCATTGTGGCTTCTTGTAGTGTTGGAGTGCGTTCTTGGGGGGTTATTGCTTGTTTGTGATCTCCTGGATTTAGGACATGTCGTTCTTGCCAAATCTTGGGGACATTAGTCCACTGGAGACGAGATATTTTGGATTCTTTAAATGTCAGAGTGCATTCTTGCTTGCTTTTGACTTCAAAATCTTACGATCCTGTGATTCACGTGGAATATTGGGGATGCTTAGCGCATTGCAGGCAAGAAACTGTGAGACATCTTAGAATAGAAGCCTACGTTTTGCGAATGCTAGGGCCTATTTCTCCTTCTGAATTGCTTAGAGTATTTAGCTGCACATTGTTCTGTTGAGGGTGATGCCACGTTCTTGTGTGCACTGTAAACTGCAATTCTTGTCATATGTTGCTGAGAATCCCTGGAGCCAAAGGTCCAGGCTTTCATTTTTAATGAATGTCCTTATTTAGGAAGTTTCTGTATGTCAATTTGAGGTAGCAGAATTGGATGTAGTTTCATACAACGTTATTGACCACTTCTGCTGGTTTCAGCGCTGGCTTGCTGATGTTGCTCGGAAGCCCCAATCTATAGTTCTTAGGCTAGGGAGTCTTTTTTTAAAAAAAATTTTCTATTCCCATGTATAAATAAGACTATTTTATGTTGATTATGTTGTGCAGATGAAATCACCGATACTCTGGCATCAAAAGAAGAATTCACCCTGGAGCAAACTTAAATGTGGATTGACCAACATGGTACAGCCTGAATATTTCAATCTCTCTATGTCGATTCATGGATAATGCGTGCATTGTTGTGATAATATTTTTGTGATTGAGATCTGGAATTGGATTTTAGCATTTCTGTTTATCTATGCTCATATGAAAGCTTGACATGGTATTCTTTAATTGAGCCAACAAACATTGTTCAAAATGATGTAGCATCTTAGGGTACAGATGAAAGCTTTGGCCAATGTGATTTCCTGATTTGCATATATCCAACAATTCTTGACTACCTGTAGGCTATGACCTGATCAGATAGGAAATTTTAGGGGGGGAAAGGGTTCTTGTGATATTTTGAACTTTTTGGACGTGCAAGGTGTTCTCGCTTGCACTGATTCAGATTCTTGTTCAATTTGATGGCTTATTTTCAAAGAACTGAGCCATGTCTTATTTTCAAGTTGTGCTGATATATTGAGGGCAAAGCCATGGTTGATGTCATATTTTGATATAAGAAATGCAGTAGCCAAACATATCTTGTTTGTGTTCATGAATGCTGTTATTTGAGAAGGTAATTTGAATGTTTATTTGGGATTGCTTAACTGCTATTATGTATCTGTAATATTGACAGAAGCCGAGTTTTAGGGCACACCAATTATTTTATACTGCTATGTACTACTGTTTAGACAATTCCAATCCATTTCCCCTTGTTTCCTAGTGTGACCTTTTTTATGGCAGTGTTAATTATGTTCTGTTGGTACTAAATCTGGCTAATGTGAACTTGAACCCATCTTCTTCATTGCAATAGGTTTTGCAGAGGATAGGAAGGCATATACGTCACTCCAATCAAAATTCCACACGTCCTCATGTGGATGAGTGGGTACGTCTCCGTCTACTATTGTGTTTCTTCTATAACTGTAGTACGGTATTGTGATGGTACCATAATCTACCTTGTGTGACCGTTGAAATATGGGAAGTGTGGTGTATCACCTTCTTTCTTTACTAAACAACATGTCATCATCAAAGTAGAAATTATATTTATTAGTGCTTTAAAGCATTTTCGTACATGATGATTCGGGAAAAAAATATTTCTGTAAATTAAGAAATCTGAAAAACATGACAAAATTTCCATCTCACTTTCGATATGTTGCTCCATGTCAGGTCAGAATGATTATTATGCCTTTATTTATACGTTTTGGCGCAGGTAATCCCCATGACTGGGAATGGGATGATTGAGCATTATGGCCTGCTTGAAAAGGTTGTCGGAGAAGGAGTAAAAATGAATTCAAATGCTCTGCTCCTTAGTCGTTCCTATTCAGGATTTCGGCCAGTGCTTGGAGACGGAGAGTGTTTCTATAGGAGCTTCATATTTTCCTACCTCGTATGTGTTGTGCCCCCTTTTCCTTAACATAGGATGCACGTATAAATGCTAACTTGCTACTTTAAACAATTGTAAAACAGGAGCAAATTCTTGATAGGGAGGACAAAAATGAGGAATACCGTCTCCTTGCTGCTGTTAAAGAAGTGGCTAGACAACATAAGAGGCTTGGATGGACTTCTGAATTTTCCAACAGACGCAAGGTAGCTCTCGCCTTCTTGACACCTGACATTTCTGAGATAAAACTTGCTTATTTATGAACCTCAAGCTAGATCTGGTATCTTATTATTTGCAGGCACACCTGTTTTATAGTATAACTGCATGCTGACATGTGCCATTGATATAATCATATGAATTCAAACTAAATGTGTTGTAACTTGAAAAATTAGATTTTAGTAAGAATGATCTCAAGATAAGTTCATTTTCACAGAACACTAGTAACGTGTTCACCCCCATTCTTCCACTCGTTTTTTCCAATAAGGGAAACAAAATCAATAATTCACATGTCTTACTTACAAGGATATGCACTTATCATTCTGCTTCCTGTTGTGATAATCTGATGTCAAATCACAAATGCTTTCTTTTGCGAATATTTTCTTTCTTAACTATTACAGTCTTATAATGGGTATTACTGATTAAAGCTTCTCAGATGAGTGTTGCCGTTGTCATATTTGGTCATACCATGTAACACACAATCAGCATTGTGTAATAATTACTGTAACAAACAGTGCAACTTTGAGAAATGTTAGCTCTTTGTAATGACTAATCTGATTGTTTCAGGCATTTAAGAAGATGGTAAAGAAAGTAATGAGATGGAAAAGATACAGCAGATGGAAGCATGTACCAACGACTAAAAGGTTTTCGATATGTTTCATAACTGCAATCTTTTCTTAGTATCTATGGCAAAAAAATTCGACCTGATTTGAGCATGCACTGTTTCAGCTACCGCAAACAAAAACTTCTTGATTTCTTCAGCGGGTCTGACGCAACGAGGGACAGTGAGTAAAACACCCTTGAGCCAAAGCATTCGTTCCTCCACTTCATTCTAGTTCATAGTTTTTCCAACACATTTTGTTTGGTCAGTTTTTGCTTTCCTCAGATTGGTAGCAGCTATCTGGATATGTTCACACTGGGAAGAGTATGAACCACGTGTTGCTGAGCTCAGAGAAGATTACACTCTAAGAGATGTCAGTATCAAATCTAGTTTACGTAGCATTACATATTCTGAACTGCCATTGACAAAAATTCTAACTAGACCCCTTTTTTTCTCTCTCTGAAAACAGTGGTGCTTTCAAGAAGTTATCCCAGAGAAGGTCTACACGGACCATATTCAGATGACAGCATTAGTGACCGCACTTGGGGTGCCCCTGCGAGTGGAGAACCTCTTTCAAGGAGATGGTCAAGACCTCTACGCTGTCCAAGACCCTCAAGATAATATCCCAAGAAGTACATGTTGGCCACGTCGTCATCATCTGCCCTCTGATCATGTAGTGCCACGTGTGACCGTGCTGTTCACAAATGGCCATTACGACATCATCTACCCCATCCATCGTTATGGTTCCCTGCCTTCTATTGATGAAAGTAGTAGTGGGACAGTCCTGGGAGAGAGCTCCACTGCCACTAGTCAGAGTTCAAGTCGATAGATTGCCCAGGGAAGGAGATCCTCTGGTGGGAGTAGTTCAAGCCTTGAGAGTGAAACATGAGTCCGACTGCTGCCATATGAACCTAAGAGAGAGCATTGGTGACTGAAGTGATAGAGAATTAGACATACTTGTTCCGTTCTTCTGTCGGCGCAGAAGGCTGGTGCCAATTGGATGATCAGTAGCTGCTCCCTTTGTCTGAAAACTACCGGGACAGAGAAGAGAACCTTGTTGTGTAGATCACTTTAAGTCTTGACGTGATACCTTGATTCTTTTTGTGAATTTTGACCAGATTCTTGTGAAACATCTTTGCCTTATGATAGTTGCCTTTTTTTTATGGGCCTACATTTCCTGTGTTCTTTTTGCCTGCCTCTGTAGGTCGTCTTCTATCTTCTCTGGCTGTCCATCAGCCTAATTCATCATATTGTCTGCCTGATCTTGTGTGACAACCTAAGATGTGTATTTGACCTCGGATGCTCATGTAAAGCAAGTGTGCATTCCCAGTCTAAAATGTTTACTCCATAGCCCTGGCTCCGTAAGCTCTTCCTTGGCCTGTATAGTGTTTACTCCTTTCTGAAATGTTCTGAATTTGGAACCTCCGTTGTTCCAATTAGCACCCGTTCAGATTGCTATGCCTGGTGAGTGTCTTTGACTATGTACAGTATGCAGCGGAGTCACTTGTGCCTGCTTTTCTTGGTGCAGTAACTTCATGTCAGCTGAATGTGACTGAACTGTGATAGACAGAGAGTCATACTTGTTCCATTCTTCTGTCGGCACAAACGGCTGGTGCCAGGTGGTGAAGTGGATGATCAGTAGCTGCTCTTGTATCGCCAGGCGGTGGCTTTCTTCCGCCTGATTCTTCTGAGAAGCACCGGCTCCTCTGCTCTTTGCGACGCATGGCCCTCCGGCTTCTCCTCCTCTGCTTGGGTGACTCCGTGACGTGAACCACCGGTGCTGGAGCGCGTCGGCCGCGGTGGGCCTTAGTTGAGCAGGCCTGCGTCGAGCGCGTCGTCCAGCTCCAGGAACGCGTCGTGCATACTCGGCCTCGTCGACCAGGTAGTCCGGCGTGACGAGGGGCGCGCCGGTGAGGAGCTCGAATATGACACAGACGAGCGACCACGTGTCGGTGCGCGGGCCTACGCGGGTCACCAGCTCCGGCACGTGGTACTTCAGCGTGCCCAGGCACTCCTCCTCCTCGGGCCTCTCCATCGTCGCGCAACAGAACCCGTCCAGCTTGATCAGCTGCCGTCCGGGCCGCCCACGCCACGAGGGTGATGTCGCCGTGGGCGATCCCGGAGTCGTGCGCCTCGGCCGCCACGCGCAGGAGCTGCAGCATGTACGCGCGCGTCTCGTCCAGCAGGCGACAGAGATTGACTTAGCCTTGGCGACCATGGAAACGAAAGCCGGATTCTGTTCAGATTCTGTTTGTTGGTGTTCCGTTCGCCTACGACAGTAGTGCACGATACGATGTTGCAATTCGAGAGAGCCATCCTATTCGATCACGTAGTATAGACGTGACTCTACATATGTGGATCCTTTATGAACCTCGCGCAGCAACTGTCTAGTACCCATTGAAATCGTTTCTAAAAATCCGTGAAATCGCCACCCAACAAAACAATCGCAATCGACATGGGCAAATCCGGGGCTCTTGGGCAGCTGCTTTCCTGTTTCTTTCCTCGCCGGCGCAGGCGCGACGATGCCGCTGAGGGAACGACGGAGGAGAACCACGTACCAGGGAACCCCGACGGCGGCAGCGTCTCGCTTCCGGACGACATCATCTTCTTCGACGTGCTGTCCAGGCTGCCGGTGAAGTCGCTGTGCCGGTTCCGGTGCGTGTCCAAGGCCTGGCGCGCCGTCATCTCGGACGCCGACCTGGCCTTCGCCGCCGCGCGGCGTTCCCGCGCCGCTCCCCTCGTGGTCGCCGTGTTCGGGCCACCATACCCGATCAGCATGTTCCGCCCGTCCTGGGCGCCGCGTTATCGCCAGGGGGGTTTCGAGCTGCGGGTCATCGACACGGCGGACGGCAGCGTCCTCAGGGCGGTGTGGGACGTGGAGAGCGCGAAGCTCTCTCGCGCCGCGCGCCTGGACCTCGTCTACGTCGACCAAGGCGTGCACGGCGGCCGGGTGATCCATCCCGCGACGGGACGGGTAGTCGCTGTGGTAAGCATACAGAATCAAGGGTACCCCGTGGCCGACCCGGACGGCGCACCTTACCTCACCATGAGCCCTCGGCTGTGCCACTCCAGCTTCGGCCGCGCCGCTCCATCCGGCACGTACAAGTTTGACCTATCTGCATATATAACAGCTAGAGCTAGAAATCAAGTTCTGTGCTCCAAACATCGTGCTTCAGGCCACCACGTGGGATAAAGAATCGGAGGCTAGTTCATCTAAGTAAAGAAAGAAGAAGGCGCTCACCATGAGCCCTCGGCTGTGCCACTCCAGCTTCGGCCGCGCCGCTCCGTCCGGCACGTACAAGGTCGTCCATCTCCGCGACGCGTCCACGGAGGAGCGCGGCGAGACCCAGGTGTGCATGGTCTCCGTGATCGGGGAGGAGCCCGTGCCCGTCGTCGTCAGGAGGCAGAGGCGGGAGCCCCCTTTCCTCACCTGTTGCTGCTCGTATTGTACGGTCACGGTTGATGGACTCGTCTATTTCCTGGATCGCGGCGCCCCTGCCCATGGTGCGCATCCAGGAGGAGTACCTCCAGCTAGCTGGAACCGCATTGCCGTTTTCGACTTGGAGAGCGAGGAATGGAAGACGACAATCGATGGCCCGCCCGTTGGTCCCCGAACCGGGAGGAGAAATGGGAGATGGCTTTAGCTGAACTCCGCAAAGGCACCTTGTGTGTGGTTCAAATCATAGGGCCTCGTCGCTACCAAGGTGACCGTTGCGCAAACGTATGGTTCCTTGTTGATTCCGTTTGGGTGAAAGAGTATGAGATACAAATGCCCAAAACTTGGATTATGTTTAGAGCAATCGAGATCTTGGGTGATGGAAGAATATTGGCATTGAATGGCTTCAAAGAAGATGGCAAAGACTTTTGGGATGCTCGGTGCAACTTTTGGGATGCTCGGTGCATCCTACAGCTTTATGATGCAAACACAGGAACTCTCACGGACTTGATGGAGATGACACTGGATTTAAGAGGGCTCGTGACACTTTATACCGGGAGCTTCTTGTCTTCATCGACACTTTCAAATGCACTCTATCCAGGTTAAGGGACATCTATAGTCACACTAAAAGCTGGTTTTCCAAAATGCTTTTAGTGTGGTTGTAGAAATGTTTGACCTATCTGCATATATAAGAGCTAGATGTAGAAATCAAAGTTTTCTGCTCCAAACATCGTGCTTTGTAGAACTTAATGTTGGTCGAACCATCAAAGTTAAAGACACCTTACAAAAGTAGACAACGGGAATAACCATCAATAAAAACGGCACTGAGGTTTCCTTATTTGGTTTGAAACTCCCGATCCATGTGGGTCTGCTCACACGCATCCATGCTCCACCCTGCTTTAGCTATCTCCGTGGCCTCGTGTGTCATGTACTATGATCATTGTCCCATAGTGGCTTGCATATCCGTTGTAACCATTAATTGAATGTTATACCCCATTTCTAGAATATGTTGTGCATCCTGTATCAGTCCCTGGATCAGTAGCTGATACGCACAATAACACAGATATGATAATCAAAAGCATACTTCGAATTGGTAAATAAGCATAATACCTGATATAGGACCCTTAGTGGCGGTACGATAAGGAAATATCCAAGTCCAACCAACCAGCTAACGGTGAAGCAGACAGCGGAAACCTTGGCCCAAAGCCACAAGCACACTTGAGATGCAGAACCGAAAACCCAAACGTCGCCGTCTTCTACGAAGTCTTCTCCTACTAAACCAACAATCGCAAACGCGTGAGTACATAAGGTACTCAGCAAGCCCTACACTACACAAGGGTGTAAGTACATGCATACTTGGTCTTAGCAAGGAGGAGGCTATCTGGTTTATTTGCAGCAAAGCAAGCTTTATGCGGGGTTTACTAAAGCAAGACAAGGATTCATAGATAAAACAGGGAATTTATTGTCAATATTTTAGTTGGTTGGCCCTGGGGGAGTATGGAGCCTTCCCGCCAGTTCCCAAGTTTTAGTTGAGCCTTCTGACCTCAAGGATCATACCGACCCGGCACTGTAACATCCCACTCAAATTTAGTCCCTGATCAAGTTACTAATCTCAATTAGTGAGAATGATCAAGAGAAATCAAAGTTAAATGAAAAGGAATTCAAAATCACTTCAAATTTGGGAAATTTCTTTCAAACAAGCATTTGCACTGCAACTTTAAAATTTTCTATACAAGTGGACCCAAATGAAAAATTCCTCAGCATCCAGGGACTAAAAGAGAATTTTGGAGATTTTTGGAGATTTTTCTGCAAAAATCTAAAGGGTCAATTAAATGCATGAACCTTTTTCAAACTTTAACTTTGAATGAATTTTAGTTTGAAATCCAAGCCGATTCAGCAAAAGTTCCAATGGACAAAGTTGTTCCTCTCATTGAAATCTTCCAAACCTGAGTTTTTCGTGATTTTTGGAGCTCGGGAAGATCGAATTTAAATCAAATCAGTTCAAACCGAGGAAAATCACTGAAATTCAAAAATTCGAAAATGGCACTGTAGCGCCAAGTGTCGCCGCCGGCGACGTCTCCTCCTCTCTCTGCCCATTCCGGCGGACTGTGGCCGCCGTCAGCGCCGTACGGCGACGAGGACCAATTCCACACCTCCCCGGCCTTATCCCCTCCTTCCCCGCGGTCAAGTCGTCGTCGTCTCCCTCTCTTTCTCCGTTTTCCCCCGAGCCGCCATTGTCGCCGTCGCGAGCTCACCGCCCCGCCGCCGCTCCGCCGCACTTCGCGCCCCAAACCCAACAGCGAAAGTGTGCGCTAGGACCCCCTCGACCTCAGACACAACACAAACTTCAAGTTCCCGCGCTCTGCAACGAGAATCGACGCGAAGACCGATCATGGCCGCCGGGTGACCGTCGTCGAGCTCATCGCGGAATTTGATCATCTCGGTGAGCATCTCCTCAATTCCTCACGCACAAGTCTCCCTCACTCCTCCACGCACACACACCGCTGACCTCGTCGTGTTTCGCGCAGTGGAATCGCCGGAATCACCTTCTTCCCCGCCGCCGTTCACCGGACCACGCCGCCTCCTCCGACGAAATCCTCTCTCCGGCCTTCCCCCGCGTGCACACGCGCTACGGTGAGCTTCACCTTGATCCCGTGATGCTCATGCGCGCGTTAGTTTTCATGCGCGCTGCCTCCCCTCGCCGGAACATGGCGCGCCGCCGCTCACCGCCGCCGCCATCACCGCCGTTTCACCTCCACGGTCGAGCGCACGTGCACGTCAGCTGCGTTAGGACCGCCTCGTTGCCCTCTACTTGGTTCCGCTGACCAACTCGTGAAAATCGCCGCCGTTTAGCCGGAACGCCATCGTCGCCGCCGCCGCGTCGCGCGCGCCCCGCCATGCCCTGGCACTGCTACAGTGCCACGTCGTCTTTTTCTTTTATTTGAGTTATTCCAGATTTTGGCCAAACTTGTAAATTCGATAGAAATTCGTAGAAAAATCGTAAAAATGCAAACTCAAGTGTTCTGGAATCCTTGAAGTGAGAGCTATCCAGTGGTGCAACATGAACATCTGAATTCTTTTCAGTTATTTTTATAAAATTCAAAGAAGAGAAATCAGGAAATAAATTCTATAAAAAGATCTGTAAGTGCAAAAATTCTAAATTTTGGCATGCACACTACTAATAGGTTCCCTGAACATCCCCCCAAGTGGCAGCTTGAAATGCATCTTCTTTTGGGAGTAATTTCATTTTGCAGTTGCTAGGAAAAATCTTTTTATTGATTTTATTCCTGCACCTTTTTGCACCAAATTTTGGGTATGTTACTGTACCTAGGTTGAAGATGCTAAATAAAAATACAAATGTAATTTTTGATCTTCCAGAACCCTTTTTAACGAATTTTAGAAGAAGATCTCTTTTACGCGTACGGAAATTCCTAAATCCAAGTATTTTGTATAAATCACTTTGGACCAAACTGCAAAAAACTTAATGAATGGTCCTGCCAACATGTTGCCTTTGCACCATAACATCACCATGTCATATTTGTCAAGGAAGTTCCGTGAACTATCTTTGATTTTGTATATCTTGTTGCATTCATTTAGGACCCGACGCCGGACTCGAGGACTTGGAGATCGTGGCCGAGGAGACCGGCGCTGACCTGAACGTGCTCGAGTGTACTAACCACCAGCCCCAAGGCAAGCCCCGGTGCATTCCCATATTTACAAAGTCTTATACTTTCTCACATGTACTGCGAGTCGTGAAATGTGCATTACGTATAGGACTTGATTGAAAACCTAGTTGCATATATCTCCAGATATTCCTATGGGTTTGGTTAAGTTAAGTTCTACCGCTCGTTAGCTTGCTATGCTTAATTAAAGTAGTATCGTCGGTAGAATATCGAGTGGTTTGGAGACCGCTCGGTAATCGGGGTCGGATTTACTTTATGTTCTCACTTGATGATGGTAATGAATTTGAGACCGAACGGGGAAGCTCTTGTGTAGGTTGGGGTGACAAGGCTCGCCTTGTTCGCCATAGCCCCGTTTGTGTCGGTTGAGGACCGTTCGTTGTGGCCCCGCTGAGCAAGTTTGAACAGTACCGGATGCATGCTAGGAGAATGGGAACTAGTAAACTTAGTAGCTCGATGCTATATTGTTGGACGTGAACCCACCTCTCTTTTGGTGATGAAGATGGTATGGTGGAATTTGGGACAGTGTTTGAAGGGAGGGTGCCCGGGTGAACCACGGTTAGACCAGGCATGGCTATCGCGTGGGGAGACGTGTACTCGGGAGAGGTGTTAAGCGGCTCGACTCTATGGTATCTTGTAAACGGTTGCCGTGCGTGACTCTTTTGAGTAGCGTACGTCGTGTATCTCGGGTTTTGCCTGCAGGTGTAAATCGATTCGAATCGCCGTCCCTCGCGGTTATTGAGTACCACTTGTTCACTGCGTCACATCGTAGTAAAAAGAGCACATGATGATGTTTATATGATGTTGTATTTCAATTAATTGTATTGCAACCATGTATTGCTTAGTTAGATTGCTAATATTTACATTTATGCAAGAACCCTCTTAATTTTGGCTAAAACATGAAAATAAGGATCAAATATTAGCGCCGTTTTTGCAATTAAATTTCAACCCTTGGTCAACCCCCTGCATAATAGAAGTCGGTCTTAGAGGGCCAATTTGACGGGTAAGACTTGCTGAGTATTAGTTGCTCAGGGTTTCGATGTTTAAAACTTTACTGCAGGTATTCCTGATTGCAACTTCTGCGGTTGCTGTGGAAAAGTAGTGTGGGAGGGAGAACCGCCCAAGGATTGGTCCATTGAGTGGGTTCCCTCTTCTCCCCGCCAGGAGCAAGGTGAGTGAGATCATGTCTACGGGCCGGACATGGTTTCATTGTATATATGTATCGTCGTGTATTTCGCTTCCGCTCGTGTTTGTAATCGAATTTCGAACTCCTTTTATGTAAAATAAATCGAACTCCGAAACGGAAAGCTTACGTTAATTATGGAACCAATGTAATAACTAAACTCAATGTAAATTATTTTAATTATGCTTATATGTGTGGTCTATGCATACTTGCTTCGCCAAGTATTTCCCGATTAAGATCCTGGTTAGCTAACCCCTCATTGATTCGAGGCGGGATGCTACAGGCACACTGGCCATCACTTCCAAAACACGGGCTGACTACAACCCACTCACACGCCAAGGAAAGAGAGAAGTGGCTAATCCATACGTGCGCAACAATAATGTGTCATATGCCGTGACAACGTCCATCCGGATGAATTTTACACTCTGCAGAGGTTGTACATCTTTTCCCACGAGCTATGCACCCTTTGCAAGGGGGTACATAACGCCTAGTCCATATCCTCCGAGTAGTCTCACAATTCCACCACGAAATCACACCCAGGGGCTTGTGACATGAAAGGTCACACACTGGCACTGTACGCTTGTAAAAGGGTACGTCATGCTCCTGTAACAAATAGCAGGATCCTGTAACATATACCAGGACGGGCGGCACTCCCGTAACCTATAGCGGGTTCCGCGAGCCGGATCATAGGTACGTTTCCTATGTCCTTTTCCTGAGCTTTCGTTGCCTCGACTGGCCTGCAGATGGCATTTGCAAGAATACCAGAAAGATAGGGTAGGTCCTTCCCATAGGGGTTCCGTGGTTGTACGAGAATCATTATGTTTACGGGCGTCAGAACCGGTCCTTATATGGCCGGGCAAGCACCATATCCCACACTAGGGGCCTATAACACTAACATCCATTCACTAGTGGCCTTGTCCGCAATCCAACACATCCCATCATCACCGCCACCATCAACATCATCACCTAACACAGTTGTGCTACTCCCAAACCCATTATATATCACACACACCACCAAACTAATTTTACACAATTGTAAACATATATGTGTGTAAAGTGTAGCAATGTAGAAACATTGCAGGGGTCCTAAGCATTCTAGTAGCAAGGTAAAAGTGCCATCATAGAAATGATGGAACTATCCTAGGGTTATCAAGGTGACAGGTAAACAAAAGGGGTAAACAAGGATTCAGATATTAACGCCCTAGCAACAGACATTAATATCAATAAGCAAGTAGGTCCATAGCTACATAAGCAGTAAATTAGCAAGTAATGCATATTACTAGAATAGGCTCTTATAGGTGCATTGCGAAAACAGTAGGTTCAATCATGATCAAGGAGATGTAGAGCTTGCCTTCACTAATTAGTCTTCTTCTTCACGTCCTCGTACTCTGGGTCCTCAGGTCCTTCCTAGAAGCTCGTACCTTGACTCTTATGTCGGAATCGATGTCTTCAAGTTCTTCTTCGAAGCTTGTCCTTGAAGCTTGTATCTTCTGGGTCTTCCTTCAGTTCTTCCTCAAATTCCGCGTAAGCTAGCGTATAAAAAGATACCGTATAAATAAACTACCGCAAAGGAAAATAAGATCGAGAAGAACCACACAATATCCAATTAACTTCGATAAGAACCAGAAGAACACCAAAGAAGACAAAAGGCACAAATCATGCATGATGCATTAGGTTTTACTTTAGGAGGATCTTATTGTCTTAGGAGAGGCTAGTAGGGGTGGTGCATCGGGCACTAGGGCTTTTGATGTAAATGAGAGATGTTAAACCATGATAAATACATGCGGGTAGGTGGAAAGAGCGTGTGTATGTGTTTGATGTACATTGGCAGCATTACGGCTTTATATAGGTCGTAACCTATATAAAGGTTCATACAACAAACGTACTAGTGCAAGGTGCGTCACTTTAATTACCTACTTATATTAGGTCATTAACTACTGGTGATTAGCTATTAATTACTTACTAAATTGATTAATTACTAAGATTAAGTTACTGATTATTTGTCATGAGCTAAGCGCATGACAGTGGTACGTGCGCGTGATTATGCATGGCATGGATGCATGGTTGCGAATAAAAGACAAGGATCAATCGATAAGATCAACTAGCAATTGAAATAACAATGAACAATAAATCCAATAACCTCCAATGAAAGACTACATAAATACGAGAATAGTAATGAACGACAAAGCTTGGTAGGGGTCGAGGGTAGTCAATAGATTAAGGTTGATTGGGCGATGGTTGAGATAGGTTAGACTTGTAGCTGGGTTGCGATAAAGGATATTAGGTTTTGGTGTGAAACGATACAACAAGATTGGTTAGGCTCACGCCAAGAAGTGAATCAGCATTGGCGGCAAGCGATAACGACGCCACAGGATTTGCTGGCATGGTATTTAGGGTAATTGGTTTTGGAGCGATACATCACGAAAGATTGGGTAGGTTTGCTGCTAGCGAGTGAGGGTGTATGTGCGACATACAAGGTTGAAGTGAGATGCGTTGAGATAAGGAAGGTACTAGGTTTTAGGGTGAAAGATGTTGCAAGATTGGTTAGGCCCAACGCCAAATGACGAACACGCACCTGCGACAAGTGACATCGACGTCATATGACTTGACGATATGGGATTTTTGGACATTGATGGTTTGTAGGTCTGTTCTAGTGCTCCAATTTCAGTACCAAAGGGTACTACGCATTTCTACGAACGCGTGAGCGCAAGAATCGCTCAAAACGGAGCTACGGTGAAGAAGATACAGCTATTCGAAGGTTTTAGGGGCTTACTTGTAATTACAGAAATATACCGAGGGCATATATATAATTACAGGAAGGTTTTAGGGACTGAAATGTAATTACAGAAAGTTTTGGGGACCAATCTGTAATTATGGAAAAGTTTAGGGGCTTTGGTGTAAAAAGACAGGGGCTAAAATATAATTATAGAAAAGTATAAGGTTGTTTCTGTAAAAAGACAGGACCTAAACAGAATTATGCAAAGGAGCAGGGGGTTAACTGTAAAAGTACGGGGGCTGAGGATTTTCTAGGATTTTTGGATTTATTTTCCTATTGGAAAATATGTGGACCGAGTCCACGGGCTCTGTGGACCGGGGCTGGGGTCCGGTCCACGGCTCACGGTGGACCAGGGAGATCTGGTGCGTTGGATTTTAAATGGGCGGCCGAGATTTAAAACAACGAAGGGGTATGGGGTGATCTAATCATGGCCGTTGGTTGAGGAACGGACGTCTGTGGTGGCTCCGGCGAGGCTGGTGGCGGCCGGAGAGCGCGGGGCGGTGGCGCCATGCGCAGGCTCGCCGGGGCTCGGCGTTTCGGCGCTTCGGTGGGCCAAATCGAGCGAGAGACGGTCCAAAATAGAGAGGGGGAGACAAGGAGCTCACCGCAGGGGCTTGTCGACGACGCGAGTCGACGGGAACGCGTCGGTGATGCCGGGGCGCGGAGCTCAGAGGCGGCGCTCGACGGGGAAAGGAAAGGAGAGCGGCGCGTCGAGTTCGTGTTGGCCGGGAAGGTGCGCGGCGACACGACGAAGCTGGGTGGCAAGGTGGCGTCGACGGAGGAGGCCGGGACACGCGTGGCGCCGGTGGGGCGCCGAGCGTGCTCGCGGTACTCGTCAGGGAAGAAGAGAGGGCGTTTCCCGTTGTGTGGATGTGGGTCGACGGGGTGTGCGGGGTCGAGGTGAAGCTTCTCGGCAAGGCGCAACGGCTCGGCTCGCGGTGGAGGGCGTGGGGACGCGCTCAACGACGAGGAGGGGCGCGGTGCACAGGAGCTTCATATTTTCCTACCTCGTACGTGTTGTGCCCCTTTTTCTTAACATATGACGCATTTTTAAATGCTAACTTGCTATTTAAAATCGCTATAAAACAGGAGCAAATTCTTGACAGGGAGGACAAAAATGAGGAATACCGCCTCCTCGCTGCTGTTAAAGAATTGGCTAGACAACATGAGAGGCTTGGATGGACTTCTGAATTTTCCAACAACCGCAAGGTAGCTCTCGCCCTTCTCGACAGCTGGCATTTCTGAGATAAAAGTTGCTTATTTATGAACCTCAAGCTAGATCTGGTATCTTATTATTTGCATGATTTGCACAGATTATTTATAGTATAACTGCATGCTGACATGTGCCATTGATATAATCATATAAATTCAAACTAAATGTGTTGTAACTTAAAAAATTAGATTATAGTAAGAATGATCTCGAGATAAGTTAACTTTCACAGAACACTAGTAATGTGTTCACCCCCATTCTTCCACTTGTTTTTTCCAATAAGAGAAACAAAATCAATAATTCACATGTCTTACAAGGATGCACTTGTCGTTCTGCTTCCTGGTGTGATAATCTGATCTCAAATCACAAATGCTTTCTTTTGCGAATATTTTCTTTCTTAAATATTACAGTCTTATAATGGGTATTACTGATTAAAGCTTCTCAGATGAGTGTTGCCGTTGTCATATTTGTGCATACCGTGGAACACACAATCAGCATTGTGTAATAATTACTGTAACAAACAGTGCAACTTCCAGAAATGTTAGCTCTATGTAATGACTAATCTGATTGTTTCAGGCATTTGAGAAGATGGTAAAGAAAGTAATGAGATGGAAGAGTTACAGCAGACGGAAGCATGTACCGACGCCTAAAAGGTTTTCGATATGTTTCATAACTGCAATCTTTTCTTAGTATCTATGGCAGAAACGTTCCACCTGATTTGAGCATGCACTGTTTTCAGCTACCGCAAACAAAAACTTCTTGATTTCTTCAGCGGGTACGACGTGACGAGAGACAGTGAGTAAAACATTACCTTGAGCCAAAACATTCGTTCCTCCACTTCATCCTAGTTTATAGTTTTTCCAACACATTTTGTTTGGTCAGTTTTTGCTTTCCTCAGATTGGTAGCAGCTATCTGGATATGTTCACACCGGGAAGAGTATGAACCACGTGTTGCTGAGCTCAGAGAAGATTACACTCTAAGAGATGTCAGTATCAAATCTAGTTTACGTAGCATTACATAAACTGAACTGCCACTGACAATAATTCTAACCAGTCCTTTTTTTTTTCTCTCTGAAAACAGTGGTGCTTTCAAGAAGTTATCCCAGAGAAGATCTACACGGACCATATTCAGATGACAGCATTAGTAACCGCACTTGGGGTGCCCCTGCGAGTGGAGAACCTTTTTCAAGGAGATGGTCAAGACCTCTACACTGGCCAAGACCCTGAAGAAAACATGCCAGGAAGTACATGTTGGCCACGTCGTCGTCGTCTGTTGCCCCCTGATCGTGTAGTGCCGCGTGTGACCGTGCTGTTCACAAATGGCCATTACGACATCATCTACCCCCACCGTCGTGATGATTCCCTGCCTTCTATTGATGAAAGCGATAGTGGGGAGACAAGGCTGGGAGAGAGCTCCACTGCCGCTGGTCAGAGTTCAAGTCAACAGATTGCCCTGGGAACGAGTTCAAGTCTTGAGAGCGACGAAGGTGAAAGATGAGTTCGATTGCTGCCATATGAACCCAAGAGAGGGCATTGGTGACTGAAGTTTGATAGATAGAGAATTAGACATACTCGTTCCAAGCTTCTGTCGGCACAAATGGCTGGTGCCAATTGGATGATCAGTAGCTGCTCCTTTTGTCTGAAAACTACTGGGATAGGGAAGAGAACCTTGTTGTGTAGCTTGGTTTAAGTCTTGACGCAATACCTTGATTCTTTTTGTAAATTTTGGCCACATTCTTGTGTACCTCTTTTAGACATATCTTTGCCTTATAATAGTATAGTTGGTATAAAGATCATTCTGGTGTACCTCTTTTTTCTGATGGGCCTACACTTCCTGTGTCCTTTTTGCCTGCCTCTGTAGTTCGTTTTCTATCTTCTCTAGCTATACATCAGCCTAATTCATCATGTCATGTTGTTGTCTGCCTGATCCTGTTTGACAACCTGAGATGTGACGCGTGTGCATTCCCAGTCTAAAATGTTAGGAAAAATGGATCCCCAGTTTGGAATGTTGAAAAGGGTGTTGCTGATTATTTGCGGTCGCCACCATGCCTCCCCAAGTGCTAGAAGAAGCAGCCGGCAGCGTCACTGCAGTCATCCCCTGACTGACTCCAGCGGCGGCAGCCTTCCCGTGCTGGTGCCCCGAGACTGCACCGGCTGTTTCGCTGGACCGTCGCCGATTTGGAACCCAGGCACGGGAGCCGCCGCGGATACGGGAGGCTCTGGCTCTCCGAGACCGCCATAGTGCCCTGCCTCCGTAAGCTCTTCCTCAGCCTGTTTACTCCTTTCTGTAAATGTTTCTGAATTTGGAGCTTCCGATGTTGTAATTAGCACTTGTTCAGGTTGCTGTGCCTGGTGAGTGTCTATGAATGTGTACGCAGTTTGCAGCAGAGTCACCGGTGTCTGCTTGTCTTGGTGCAGTAATTTCTTGTCAAATGAAAGCGACTGATTCGTGTTCAATGTTGCCCTTATAACCCAGCACAAATAATTGCAGCTTGTTGTCCATAGTTGTTTCTGTATTGTAGCTGAGAGGTAGAACGTCTTCTTCTTCTTCCTTTTTGCGCGAAGGGAGAGAGATTGAACTTTGAGAAGGCTAAAACGATATAGTTAGACCTAGTGCAGTGCGAGCGGTATCACTTCTATCGACCTGCAGGGCCGTAGCATTGGTGGTCAAGCCAGAGTCAAGAAGCAGTTAGTTGAAGCCATCCAATGGACACAGAAAAAAAGCATTTGAACGCATAGGGGTCCTAACACCCTGAGGACTGCTAATGATCCGACCACCAGGCTGCAGCAAAGACAATGCTGGCTCATGCTTTAGCTTCCGAAGCAAAATTGAACTTCCTTCAGTTAAGGGTCGCGAACTTTTCAGCAAATGGGTTGATGAAGTGAGATTGCTAAGGGAAGAGAGCTAATGCACCAGCAATATTATTTTTTGATTAATAGATGGGCTTGCAGTAACTCGCAGCCATGAAAATGATGGAACAACTGTTTCTGATTGGGTACTCAGCAAGTTACTTTTTGTAAATGGATGCTGAGTTAATAGGAAATTCCTCTTTTAACCCTATATTTTTGCTCAACAACTATATAATAATTGCCTCGGGCTACATATTTGTCAACTTATTTTTGTCCTTAACACGAACAATGTGTGGCGTGCCTGTGATTGTATACAAAACAAGTTCATATATCATGATGAGTGTGATGTTTCTAGTAAATGGAGGCAAATAGCAGGATCACTTAATAAAAGAGATTCAGCTATTTCAGATGCATACCTTCAGAAAAAGAGAAATGTTTTCTAAAACTGAAGCAGAAATTTTCAAAATATTCCAGTTATATTCAGAACTTGAAAAGTTCAAAAACCTCGATCTTTCTTGGAGCAGGTTGACAAGATAAAATGGGTAATATTTTGATGTTAATTGTCATAATTCCTCATCAACGACCATTGAGATGCCACGTCTGAAATCCTGGCTTTCAGTTCCAGAGGTTACTGTCAAAATCACTTGTATATTACCTGAGAGTATTAGAACATTCAGGGAACTCAATTGAAACTAATTAGCGAAACTGAAAATTGAGTTCTTCCCTGAACACACCATCACTTTATAGTTTCGCAGGAGCTATCAGTTCACATGAGCTAAACCAAATCTTGGCCTTCAACTTCAGGTAAGACAGCACAAAAGGTATAGTGCCGGGGAAGTTACTGAACATGCCGTTTTGTAGCCTAGAAGATTCTTCACTGTAAATGCACATACTGAATTTGTAGCCTAGACCAAAAGTACCTTGCAAGTGACATAGGTTGTTTATTTTTGCATGTTACTAATACACCCGGAGAGAACTGGTTTCATGAACTGATTCGCCAGTAATAATTTTTCGGGTCACCAGTTGCTACTATATATATTTTTTTTGGCAATGATTGCCCATTCTGAACGAAGCTAGAGATATGCTTGGTCTTCACACACACACACACACACACACACACACACACACACACACACACACACACAAAAAAAAACTAGAGATACGCTTTCGTAACAAGAAGAGGTAAAACAAACTGCATGGGAGCATAGTTTCATCATTGTGACCGATGGACATAGAAATAAAGGAACAAAAAAGAACCAATAATACTAGAGAGACTAGCTAGTAAGTTGAAGCGATTTATTCGGGGCAAGATCTTCTTGTCCTCCTCTTCTTCTTCTTTGTCTTCATCGTCGTCTTCTTCTTCCTCATCCTCATCGTCTTCCTCATCATCTTCCTCATCATCTTCTTCCTCATCCTCATCGTCTTCGTCCCCTCCTCCTTCGTCGTCGTCTTCTTCACCTCCCTCACCTCCTTCTTCTACACGGTAGGCGCCACATAATTATCAGGCTTCATATTCTCAATAGAGTTTCATTGCGACAGATGGAAATAAGGGAACAAAAAGGAACCAATACCAGCGATAGTAGCTAGAAATTCGAGTAAGCGACTTAATCGGGGTGAGATCTTCTCGTCCTCCTCTTCGTCGCTGTATTCATCATCGTCGTCTTCTTCGTCTTCGTCTTCTTCCCATCCTTCTTCGTTGTCTTCTTCTTCCTCATCCTCATCGTCTTCCTCATCATCTTCCTCATCATCTTCTTCCTCATCCTCATCGTCTTCGTCCCCTCCTCCTTCGTCGTCGTCTTCTTCACCTCCCTCACCTCCTTCTACACGGTAGGCGCCACATAATTATCAGGCTTCATATTCTCAATAGAGTTTCGTTGCGACAGATGGAAATAAGGGAACAAAAAGGAACCAATACCAGCGATAGTAGCTAGAAATTCGAGTAAGCGACTTAATCGGGGTGAGATCTTCTCGTCCTCCTCTTCGTCGCTGTATTCATCATCGTCGTCTTCTTCGTCTTCGTCTTCTTCCCATCCTTCTTCGTTGTCTTCGTCACCTCCTCCTTCCCCTCCTAGACGGTATTCGGGCGGCGGCATATAATTCTCAGGCTCCATGTTCTCAATAGAGGTTGCATCACGAACAACCCCGGTGGTAGGGGGCTGGTCGCGCCCTTTCATGAGCCGCCGCAGAAACTCCTCCCTCTCCTCGACGGGCAGGTCGCGCAGGTGCGGGAAGCACTCCGCCAGCCGCCGCTTTTCCGCCTCGTCCAGTTGGGCGTTCACGAACGAGCGCAGCGGCTCAGAAATATAGGGTACGCTAGCGGCTCGGATCCCAAAGGGGGTCGAGATGGAATCCAATCCTGATCCCAAACCTTTCGTTCCGTCCCTGCATGCGGAGTTTGAGTCGGAAGCGGCAGTAGCGCCGTGGCTGGCTGTTCCTGTCTCCATGGCGGCGCGGAGCTCAAGACATCGTGGAGTTCAAACTGCATCTAGCGCAGCGCGCACAGGAATTTCAGTGGCTGCGGCCATCTCATGGCCCCATGACGCTGGACCAGAGACCAGTGCCATGCATGCTTGTCCATGGCATTCGCCATTCGTAGCGCGGCGTCACAGAGAGGCGCTCGCGGCAAGTAGTACACAGAAAACGTGACTTGCATCGGTGCCGATTCAAGAACAAGGCCTCTTGGCTCTTGGGCACAGAGTACGACAATATTTTTGACTGATTTTTAACGGATGGTGTCACATCTTCGAATCCTGACATCATAAATTACTCCCTCCATTTGCAAATTGATGTCGTTCGGACAGGATTTTTTGACTTGAAGCTAGTACAAACAAGACGTCTAAAACGACATCAAACCAATAACGGAGGGACTACAATTTATGTTAAGTTTTCTATTTGTGAACCAGGGTCCCTGGAACGGCACATGATTGAATCAGCCTTTCCTAAAGCATGTGCAACAGATGTTACATTCTCGCACTTTAGAACTAGCAACAAGGTCCATTCCTGAGACGATAGCAAACAAACAGCAACACAATAAATGAGCTTAGATATCAATCAACCCAGTGAAGCAGCAGCTCACAAATAAATGATGACAAAACTCATACTATGAAGATGTAGATTTACATAAGGTTGATGATAGATTCTGGTCAACAAAATCGAGCTCCTCTGCACACAACTTAAAGAGGAGCCATCAGCTCAAATGGAAGATACATACGAAGGCAACAGAGAAGGTTTCAAAAGAAACTGCAGGCGAGGCCTTCCTCTCCACACACCACCACTAAAAACTGATGAAAATGTTCCTTCGCTCTCCCCTCAGCATGGTTACAGGAAACTGCTGTACAACACGGGGTTAAATCTCACAGCGACCAAAATTTGGAAGCTTCTCCCTGCACCTTTCACCTATCTCGGCCTTCAGGTTAACATGAATATACTTCTGGCAAAATGGAACCGCCCTCTCATTGCGTTTCCCATCAGAGACAAAATTTTGCTAGAAAAGTCTTCGATGACCCGCATCATGGAAGTTAATAAATACAGATCGGGAGACTAACGAACAAAATCAAAATCAAGTGAAAAGAGAAACTGGAAGCTGAAAATGGTTGCAAAGGCCTTTGTGGTCAGCAGTTGGGGTTACTCGGTCTCCTTAGTGGGACCAGAGGTGTCAGCTCCATTGGAAGAAGAGTCACCATTGGTCAAGGTTGTCTGGATCTCATGGTTTTCTTCACCAGAGGAGGTCCTCGATCTACCTGACCTGGCTCGGATGTTTGTACCCATAGGAAATGGTTCCTGAGATCATCACAACAAAAAAGTCAAATATCTCAATCAAACACATGTTTAGAATCATTGTGCATACAGTTATAGAACACTAAGCTCTGAAATAATTTAAACAGGCACTGGGGAACGGTACTCCAAATCATGTAGTAAATAGTATGAAAATGCAGTTGGGAAAGTAACCATGAATATTGCCATTTTCTGGAAAATAGGACAAAAGCTGTCTATCAAAACTCCCACACACACACTATGACTTTGTTTAGCAAAAGACTTGTCACAGGACAGCAACCAGCAATGTAGTTGGATAACAAGATAACAGAACGGGAAACAATTTAAACCAGCATAAAAAGTTAAAGGTAAGAAGCAGCAAAGATACCTGGTCTCCTGCATTGGGACCATCCGAGTGGAAGAGTATGGGACGACAGCGCTTGTCCTCATTCATCAAACTGGAGTTCTGGAAATGAGCAATCAGGGATGATTTTCCTTGAATTCTGGCATAAGCAAGTGATGCCACCTTCTCGCTGTTAAATTTCTCCCACTTTTTACCATTGAAAGTCTGAAAAATAACACGCAAGGCTCAGGAAGTGGTTTGAGGTAGATATTTTACAAAGTTTGAGCATGACAAGCTGCATGCTTTCATTAGAGGCCAAAATAATCATTGTTGCTTTCATGTGATCAGCACATATCAACTCTATAATTTTCTCACCTGATAAAATGGAATGATATGCCGAGGATTGGTCATATTAATGAAGGCATAGCCCACATTACATTTATTCTGAAAAGTAGAACAGATTTCATTTAGTCATATGAACAGACAAGTATGGTCTGAAACAAGGCATTGGATTCTTATGCAAATAATTACCTTAAAGTCAATCGGCAGGTAAATAAAATCATAAGTTCCCTTATGGTTTTCATCAATAGCAGCCAAAAGCATCTTTGAGGTGTACCTGAAACGCAAACAAAGTAATAGAACATCAGAAATCAACAAGTAGAAATAAAATGCAGCCTAAAAGTAGTTGGTCTGAACCACATACTTATTGGGGATATTCTTTATCATTAGTGTAGTTCGGGTGTCATCCCCCCGCAGAATACGCTCAACATCAAGCTCATACTGCTTTTTATTATCAGACTGATTAGCACTCGAGTCATTTCTCCGGCTTCTCATTCTTTCACCAGGTGAATCAAACGACGGAAGGGGAACCATAGGATTCCTTCCATGGAACATAGGACCCCTCTGCTGAGGAGATGGTGCACCAATCTGGGCTGGAGACACAGTTGGATCCATGCGGTTCCCACCAGTTTGAGAAAATATGTTATTTAGCTCCAGAGCATGAAGCTGAGGACTACCAGGAAATCCCATGCTTCCAACACTGCCAGGATGAAAATTCGGCGCTTCTGCTAATTCTGCTCCATAGCTGTTCCGCCTGTCCCAAAGTGAGGGATTGATTGCTGGCGCAGAACCAACATGATGATGGTGCATCGGGAGAACATTCTCAAGCATGTGAGATGGTGCTCTTGGAACTCCATGCATTTGAGCAGGGGACCGAGACGGAACATTGTTTACATATGATCCTGGACCTTGCCACAGCACAGGAGAATTGGAGTGGCGGTGGATGTTATTTGAATTATTCCACATTAACTGGTGACTGCGGAGAGTGCCGCTTCCACTTCTTGAAAACCCAAGCCCTGTACAAAAAAGATGAACATGTATGGAAGGTAAATAACAGATATTACTTGATTAGTATTCACAATATCTAATCCTCAAATCCATTCACAATCCTGAGAAATCAAACAGCTTACAGAAAAGAATGATAAATTCTAACAGCATTATCGAACAGTTGCGATTAGGATATCCAAATTTACCTCCGTCACCAGCACGATCAAATGAATGTCCATTGAGGTTGCCTGAGCCCACTTTATGGAGATGTCGGCTGTCCACTGCTTCGGCTGCTCTCGAACTGCTATTAACACCAACAGGTGCCATAGTGTTTAAATTGTAAGCGACACCATTAGTAGCTCCATTATGAACTTCAGGCAGGGAATGATGGATTGCACCCATGCCTTGGAAACCGTAATTCATATGTCCATTCATCCGACCGAGTGAGTGGCTGAGCTCATTAAGGGAAGCCTGACTACTATGAGTTGCAGCAGATGCAATGCCAATGGGAGACGATAAACTTGGTGGTATGGTAGAGGAGAGGCCCGGAAAAGATGCCTCTCTGAATGGGCTCATTGATGTGCGATGCCCAGAATGCAAACCCTGAATGCCTCCATTTTCAAGGCCAGAAGATGTGATTGTTGCCATATTAGATGAACCTTGGAAGAGTGAACATTCATGTCAAAAAATGCAACTAATAAAAAAACATATATTGAATTGATAGACCAAATATCATACCAAATGAAGGTATTGGAGGACTATTTGTGCTCGGACTCCCTAGTTTAAAAACACCAAGCTCTTCCTGCCCCAGCTCAGTGTGCTGTGTTAAGCTGTTATGAAGAAAACATTAAAAACAATGTCAAAGCAGTGACTGCAAACAAAAATAATCATTCCTAAGGTTTAGCCCATGGGATGAATCAGAACAAGAAAAGCTGCGTCACACGAAAATAGCTATTGCTTTCCAAAGATGAAAGGACTAGCATATCAACCCTAATCAATCTAAAAGAGTTCGAATAAACATTCCTTACACATCAAGGCAGTGTTTAAATTCTTAGGGGGGATATTTAGAGACAAAAAAAAAAGGAAAAAGAAAATCAAGTTGGCTTAAAGCATACATACAATCCTAGGTGTCCCACCAGCGACCATACAGAAAGAGCGATACGACTTAACCAGTGATCAGTGATCCATTCAGATTATAAACAAAAAGTCCACTCAAAATATGGATAACATCAATGACTGAACGTGGAGTATTCGAAAAGTTGTGAGGAAAGAAGTAATGACGATAAATTGTGAGAATGAACTTAATCATTAGTATTTCACACAACATACCGTCTACTACCACCGAGACGGCTGGTCTCCAGATTTATTTTCTTGCCAGCAAGATCACTCCTGTTTAAAGCACGAAATGCAGCTTCGGCTGCTCTGACATCATAAAATTCTATTATTTTGTGATGACCCTTTTGCAGAGTGTCTCGAATCTGCAGTTCAAATTTAAGACATTTTAGTTCTAGTAAAAACAAATTCTAACAGGAGCCAGCCAATGTTAGCACATACCTCCTTGATTTCACCATAGTCCCTAAATATCTGATGGAGATCATCATTTGTTACAGTCGGGTCAATGTTAAATACTACAAGCATTCCCTGGTTAATGTCCTTCTCCGAAGGATTGTCCTAGGAAAGAAGTGACAATTAGCATGAGCCCTTCTAAACAGAAAACTGCAAACATTATAAACTCTGATATTCTTGTTACTAAGAACAAAAGCATGTATTCCAAAAACAAGAAAGACATAAGAAGCATTGTGGTCTAGATCATATGAATACCTTTGGAATGGAGTAATGTATGTCAAGTTTTCTACGCCTGAGTGGCTTGTTCTGAAGTGCCCTCATGGCATTTCGTGCTGACCTTATGTCATAGTAAGATATCATCACAAAACCACGATGTTTACAGGCAGTGTAAAGGGTGCGGATTTCTCCATATTGCTGCAGGGAAAGAGTAAATGGCTTTCAAGACCAAATCCAGTGCACAAGATTTATATGTTGTGCACAAGATGGAAAAAGAAACTCTGAAATAATAGAAGGAAAAAGCACCACACCTCAAACAGGAGCTTCAATTCAGAATCCTCAACATTGCTATTTATGTTTCGGACAAAAAGGGTTCTAGAAGGGTGTTCTCCATATGGGTGTTCACCATTCAATGAGCCATTCAGCAACCCATGCCCGTCATTAGCTCCACCATTAAGGTCTGTCATTTTCTTATTTTCATCAGTTTCCAGTTCCATCCCACCCCCCGTATAGAAGATATCATCATCAACATCATCGCCATTGTTAGCATTGCCTGTGCGCCCAACTTCACCAAGAACACCAGACAACAGGTCATCATCATCAGGAAGCAGGTTTCCTATTATTTGGGCCTCGATTTCCTCAGACAACTCAAAGGGCTCATCATCAACATGATTCAGATCAACCTTTTCAACTGGTTGACGGACAAGGACATTCTTGGATGCCAATCTCACTGCAGATTTAAGTATAACACTGTTAGTAGACACTAAACAGGGACCATAGATTGCTTATTACAATAGGAAAGTAATGAATGAGTAAGAGCATCTGACTGCTTAATTCTTGCAGGCACAAGATGCGCCAGAAAAATATATAGATAAGATACCAAAGTGACTAGATTCTTTTGGCCAACAGAACGAAAGGAGATAAAGGAAGCAAGATTCTTACAAAAATATGAGAAGTCTTTTCATTTTCTACCCTTTCATATATTCACTTATGTCTTCTTTTTCTGTACTTTTATTCCTTTCTATTAAATTAATGATACAACCATACAGTGCAGTCATGAGATGACACAATTCATTGCAATTCCCAAAGAGAAGCGAATATGATCACGGCACAGTACAATAGTCTGATGAAACATAATGCAAGTGCTGAAGCACAGTGACTCACATTTCTTATCAAAAATTTCAGACAGGGAGCTTGAAAAAAGTCCATTCTCATTGAAGACCTCATTTGGATTAGTCCTCCTTCCATCAGGAAACAAAGCTTCCGTCTTTAAGGGTGAATCAGATTGGCAGTGAGGGTCTTGATCAGCTCTCCACGGAGACGGAGGAAGTCTCTCTTGACCAAACAACTTGTGCTCAAGGCTAAACGCCGTCTTCTGGTCCCTAGACTTGTATGCTTGTAGAAGTTCTGGTCGAGCCACAATTTTTGTCCCAATAGGTTGCGGCTTTTCAATGGGAGAAGATGCAAGTGACTTGCTTCCTGATTACAACGGAAACAGATCTTGTTTTGAGAAAACATCATGATATTGAACAACAAAAATAAGAAACCATTCTGATTAGCTTTACCATACATTAAAATGCGAGTTGGTGGTGAATGAAGATTGATTATGATAGTAGTACCAAAGAGAAAATGAGGAAATGATATTAAAAAACGAGCAGCAACAAATTGCTTATGGTGGATCGCCCACCCTTCATATAACATTTGTCAAAACTCCTTTTCGAATTAATGTGATTACAAAGCAAAAGCTTGACCTAAATATAGAAACAAAAATTGAACTTGCGACAAATCTTATCCACCAAATCCAAACAGGGAGCTAAGCTGTAAGGAGAGCATCACAATACTCAGGTTTTGTCCAGTCATGGAAAAAACAGTTATGACCCACAACATGCATAAAATGCCACCGAAACATGTGAGGTTTATGGCGTCCTAACACAGAAATGAAAAAGAAACATATGCAGTGTGAACTAAAAAAAAAATAGCACTCACCGATGTGATGAGGCAATGAGTCCGGCTTCCAAAATCCAACTTGCCTCTACAAAGATAAGGACAATTAGAACATGCCATTATGCCACTGTAACGAATAATAAGGTCATAAACGAAGACAACAAAAAATCTGTGGATCAAACATGAAGAGCTCAACTGCTCAAGGAATCAGCAGTCCCCAAATCATATAAACAAACAAAAAATAGAAAAACAAGAAGCAATAATTCTGCAATTACCTCTGTGGGGAGGCGAAGGTCCTCAGAGAAGGAAGACGCAGCCATGGTGGGATTGTTCAGCTGGGAGAAGTGGCGCCTCTGATCCATGACTTGAGATGGCATCCTGCAGGCGCCCAAACCATAAATCGTGTTATATACAAGACCTAGCAACACCTCGCGTAGCTCAATAGCACGGGATCAAGTTAAAATTGGTGAAATTTAGCCGAAACCATGAAGCTTTGCAGAACAAACGTGATAAACCAGGGCAATTTTGTGCACAGGAATTCGGAATCGACAGGGTCTTAGACAAGGGGGAGCTGAAAAAACTGGAATTTAGTGCTTGCAGGCTTCCAGGGTCAAAACTTTTGAATCAGAGCAACTAGATTTGACAAATCAGAGTGGGAATCCCTCGAAGTCCTGCGCGAAATGTTTAATTTCCCCAATAAAACAGCACAGAAGATGTAGAATTTAATGCGCCTCGGGCTCCACGAGCTCCAAACACGCAAGTATCTTGTGATCAAAGAAACCACCAAATAAAACGACGAATTCCGCGCGGCCGGAACCAAATTACCTCGGTGCCCCCGGAATTGAAGCTCAGATCACACCAGGCAAGCAAGGAAACAGAACGAACTTCCAAATTCCCCCCAAATTCAAGCATCCCGAAGCAGAGTAAAGCACGAAAGCAGCAGAAAACGAGCAAGGCCTCACCAGATCGGCGCAGGCGGCCACCTCCTCGTCTTCAGAGCCCCAGACGCCGGCCGATTTCGCAAGCGGCAGCAGCAGGCAGAGCAGATGCCCCCATGCGCCGCGGCCGGGCCCCTCTTCCAAGCTCGAAGACGGCGGGATCACGCGGCCCGAGCGGCGGCCCCGGACCCCAATGCAACGGCGGGACCGAGCAGCCCCGCCCGCGGGCGAGGTGAGCGAGGAAAGCTACGGCAGCTACCTAACCCTAGAGAGACGCGCCAGCAGCGACGACGACGACGGCCCGCCCCCGGCCGCTGGCCCCCATTCCGGCGCACGCCCCCGCCCCACGCTCCGCCCCCTGTGTGTGTGCCCGCCGGAGTTCTTCGCCGGAAGCTGGGTCCGGCGAGGGTTCCCGGCGAGGTGGTGGGTGGTGGTGAGACGAAGCAGAGACGAAGGCGCAAGGACAGGGGAACAACAACTACCTACCCAAATGAGGGCGGCGAGACAGAGAGGCGCCGGTTTTATACCATACCACGCGGTGACGCCCGGTGACTGCAACCGCGGAGCACGGGACCGCGACGCGAGGGGGCGGCCCGAGCACGGTTCTACCTCTCTCACTGACCCGAGTGGGCCATAATATGGAAAGCCCACGTGTCGGTAACACTGGATTTGCACTGGGTCCATATGTCATTGAGTGACAGGAAGAGAGCGGTGTCAAAGGTGGAGGTGGCTTTAAATTTGGGTGGTGGGAGTTGGGGGAGACGAGCTTTGGGCTGAGTTGGTTAGGACAGAGCATCCCGATCGACCGATCGACCGGACCTGAGTTGCTTGCGCCGGAGATATAGATGGTTCTTTGGATTAGGTTGCTTTTGCCGTTTCAGTTTCTGCCCTTATTCACAATTTTTTCTCCCCAACTTCTCCGTAACTGCGTTTCATATTCGGCACCTTTTTATTGGTGTGGTCATCGCCGAACAGTTTCCAGCAGAATTTTCGGCAAAGTTCATACATATGACACAAAGATTCCTCACTCGTTTTCAATATACTCCCTCCGTTGAAAACAGGAGCACCGAAATGTGATACACCCAAACTTTCTGTTTAGAATTTGACAGCAGCGAACTATTTGTTGAGGGGGACATGCACCTAAAAAAACAATGCAAATTAGTCGTTCAATGCTAGTTGTGTGTTGGCAGTAGCTAAGGCTAAAATTATAAACCGTGAACTACAATCACCACAAGTACCAAATGTGATAAGATTCTTAGCGCACAAGTTTCGCGACTTCTTTACCAATTCATTGCGTAGTAAGTATAGTGACTAAAAACAACTGTTATCCTGCCTTTTCTTGTTGTTGCCAGTTTTGAGGATTATCACATATTATCTCTTCATGCGCTACACTATAATTAGCAAATATTTTCCAAATAAGAGTTGGTTATGAGCTCTCGTGCCCCGTTGTTAGTGCAGTCTTATCCTCATTTGTTTGTATTCACTCCCTTTGGTCATAAAATGTAAGGCTAACATGATGAAGATGAGTCATCTAGTGCTAGTTTCGTGCTGGCACTAGTTATGCCTAAAATTAGAAGATCACCGGTGAGTCCCTCGAGTACTAGATCGGAAAGAATTCTAGATGCTCAAGTTCCGTGTCTTCTTGGTCAATTTATCGGTTAATAAGCACATGCAGATTAAAGAGGGCCGTATAGTCGTCCTATTTGTTACTCCAACACCTGATTTGAAAAAGTAATACATCATAATTAGCAAATATTTTTTTAACAAACATCGATTAGGCATTATCTTGTCTAATACTACATCCGTTCCAAAATGTAAACATTTATTGACTTTTCAGCATCACGTTTGACCCTTTGTCTTATTCAAATTTTTGTAAAAAAATATAAAATAAATAAGTCATACTTAAAGTATGTCTAATGATAAAACAAATTGTAACAAAATAAATAATATTTTCATAACTTTTTTGAATAAGACGAAGGGTCAAACGTGATGCTGAAAAGTCAACAAATGCTTACATTTTAGAACGGAAGGAGTACCAATGAGCAGTTATAGCCCCGCATGCTTTTTTTTTTGTGAAATAGTTGCGACATGTTATAATAAATAACGTTGAACGTGCCATGCATATCAGTAAGAACAACATTTAGACCTTACCATATTTTACTTGTACTATTTATTTCTCAGCTTATATGCAGAAATAGGCAGTCATTGGAAGTGCAATAAAGCAAAGAGGGAGTATAAATCGGAAGTGTGTGAATGAAAGGCTGGGAGGTCGCACAGCTCCCGTGTGCAGAGGATCCGCGGGTGGGCCCGCCAAATAACCGCGCTCTAGTTCGAACGGCCGAGGGTGAGGGGCCGCCCAACCCCGTTCGCGTGCGTCAGGAGGACGGGACCCACCCTCCTTGCTCCGTGGGTCCCGCCGCCCTCCGAGGATAAGGTCCGTCCATCCTTGCAGCCAAAACCTACCCGCCTCGTACTGTTCCCGGGCCCGCCGCTCGGCGAGACGAACCGTGGCGTGGGCGAGGCGGGTAGCTAGCCAGCGCGTGTGAAAACAAGAAGCGGGGCTGGAGGGAGCGGCTCATACGGAAGATTCGGAGGGATCGATCGAAAAGCTGGGCGCGGGAAGGAGAAGGGTTTGCGTGGTTTTCTGCGACGAAGATACCCGCCTACTCCTACCCCCTGCTGCGGCGGTTCTAGGCTCCCTAGGCAGGCACTACTAGTGGCGTGTACAACGCACCGGGTGTACAGCCTACGCCACCGCAACAGCTCTACGCCTACGCTGTACACTGCGGAGCACGCGACGGCTAACGTGGGGTCCGCTTGCTAGTGTCGGTACGACGGCCCATGAGTCCATGACGTTCTTGTTTCGTGTTTATCCATTTTTCATCACGCTTATCACGCCGAGCAATCGTAGCAAGCATTGTACGATTTGCAAAGTTTTACCAGTACTACCTCTGGTACTCGTGTTGTACTCCTACGTATACAGGCGAATTGGTCAAAATCAAGCCGCGTTCTGGCCGGTGTACACGCAACCGATCGAGAGAGGCTTCTTCCCGACGCCCTTCCATACCTAGCCGGCTAACTTTTGTACATGTGCAGGATTAGTCACACCCAAGGCCGAGCTGGTTCAAGTTCAACGGAGGAGCGTCCATTATTAAGCCCCGCCCCTCCATCTTCCGTGATGCTAAACCAGCAACCGATTGATGCTCTACTACTACCCTGAGCACCGTCGTCCTCCATCAACCATGCACGTTTTTGCTAAATGCTGAACAATTAGTCATCAGTGTTATAAAAAGCATTGTTATCCAGTCCCCGGTTTTCCACAGCACATCGGTGATCCAATTCGCGTCAAAGATGCGAGTGGCCTTTTTTTTTAGACCTTTTCTGTGGAGGAAAAAAAACACACTTTTGTTGCTCTGCTGCGCGTGTCACGTCCTGCTTCGCCATGGGGGACCGACCACCCGCAGCAAAATGCTGCGCTCTCATTTCGAGCCTGTTCGTTTCCTTTAGTCCTAAAGTTTAGTCCAGAGAATCTTGCTATTTAAGGGTATTAAATAAAGTTTAATTATAAAACCTTTTTACAGATGGGTGCTAATTTACGAGACGAATCTAACGAGCCTAATTAAGCTATGTTTTACTACAGTGATGCTACAGTAACCATCGTTTAATCACAGCTTAATTACCCTCATTAGATTCGTCTCGCAAAGTAGCCCAAGTTTCTGTAAAAAGTTTTGTAATTACACTTTATTTAATACCTTTAAATAGCAAAAACTTTGGACTAAACTTTAGTCCTAAACGAAACGAACACGCTATCCACAGCCTCGTTGTTGGTGTCGCGCACACTGTCACTTGCATGGATTTTCTTATTAGGATTATCCCTATCCGTCACATTATTGTCATCTTATCATTCCCCAGCCATACGTCCTACTCCAGGTGATCAAGAGGTGTCCAGCAGATTAAGCTAAGATAATAAAAAGAGTAGAGTTCAGTGAACCAATGCAACATGTTTTCACTTGATCAAGAGCGCTTCAAGTACCGCCGTTCACTGTTACCAGGTGTGTGATGTGAAAACAAAGATTATGATAGTAACATAACATAGCTAAAAGAGAAGTACCTACTGACCTTGACATGCAAAATTGCGTTTAACACCTGGGAGCACATGCGCATCGAGTAGGTTAGAAGGAGCAGTGAACAACAAACAACATTCTCTCAGCTTGCTTATAAAAAGTTTGCTGTTGGCGCGGGCAAGGGAGGCCGCGAATAAAGGGACAGGAAAAGGACGCCGGCCGCTTCCTGCTCTGGGTCGCTGTATTTGGATCAAAATTCCTATACTCCGTTTTTTCTTTCTTCCTTTCTACGACCACTAAAAAACTCTGTACGACTAGTAGCAGGTTCACTCGTCCCTGAATTTCTTGTGGCATGTGGTATTGGAACTCACGCACGCAAGACGAGAGTGCGTGTTATCTATTCGTCGGATAACACCTGCGTAAGGGATAGAGTATTACAAAATAGAGGTTTTTTTAAGGGAAATTTGTCTGACGGACACTCGTAAAGGGTGGTTTTGTGTGACGGACATCTGGACCGGTCGAATTTGCATGGAGGGCACCGCGAAACGCTGATTTTGCTTGGAGGACACCGTGAGCCCTTTTCCAGTCTGATGAGAGAGAGGAAAATTTGATAATGCCAGTTCTGCCCCTGCCTTATCTGCTCTTCCCATCCCGTTTCTCCTTTGTCTTCCCCACTCAATCGAAACCAGGAGAGAGAATAAGATTAAAATGACACAACTGTCTACTCTTCCAAATCCCTTCCGTGTGCACCCACTTTTTCAAGAACACCGAGAGGTGCATCCCCTCCGCCGCGTGGCCGTGCAAATCCACCACGTTGGACACCTTCAGCTCGTGGTCATCGCTGAGGTGCTTGACGTCCACATCCTCACTGATGGCGACGAAGCGGGAGGCAGCTTCACTGTACTCAGTGTGGAGGAGCTAGAAGATGAGGCTCGACGAGGATGGGTCGGCTCTGGCGAGCTCGTGTCTCAAGCCCATGGGGGATTTGGAGGGGTGGCACGACGAGGATGGGGCGGCTCCGGTGAGCTCGCGCCCATGGGAGATTGGGAGGGGAACTCGGCGATGATGGGGCAGCTCCGGCGAGACCCCTCGCCGCGTCGGACGTTGACCCCGTCGACATGGTGGTGGGGCACTCTGCGGGCGTCGGCACGGGTCGGCTGCGGCGGACGGAGGCGACGGGCGTCGTCAGCGGCGGCTGCGCGTCCTCTTCCCCTCGCCCAAACCAGCACGAATGAGTGGAGGCGGTTGTGTTATCCATTCGTTCCTCCATCTGAACTGGTCCGGTGGCAACAAAAGGCCCAAAGGGCACTTGCGTCATTCCGCTCTCCCATCGGGCTGGAAAAGGGCGCGCGGTGTCCTCCAAACAAAACCAGCTTTTCGCGGTGCCCTCCAGGCAAATTCGATCGGTCCAGTGTCTGTCACACAAAACCATCCTTTACGGGTGTCTGCGAGACAAATTTCCCTTTTTTAATCTTTTTTTAGGTGCTATAGTTGACTCTGGGGATTGGGTTGGGCGAGGGCGAGGAAGGTCGGACGAGTAAAATGCCATATTTGTGCCAAGGTAAAAGCACCAAGTAATTTGAAACTACAGTTTGTTAAAATAATAATAAAAAAGCATTCCATCATGGCCTACGGTCGCACAGGTACAAGAATCCAAGAAGCTACAGTATCCATCAGCAACAACCGCGGCGTTTCGCCACTTGAGCAGCAGCATTTGCGTGGAAGCGAAAACGCTTTCGGCGTGACGTCTTAACTCGCCGCTAAACCAGGAGGACCTGCACCGGTGGAAACGGACTGGCAAAAGAGTGCAAAGCTTAATCAAATTTGCCGTCTGTTCCTGCTGTTCTAGGCTGGCGTGATTACAAAGTAATCTTCACATGTCCAAGTCGGCCTGGTGTTTGGACTTGCCCGCAAGTTTAGGATTTCGTGCGGGGTAATCCAATCCAACCCCAAGGCCAAGCCAAGCGGCGCCGCCGTGATCGACGCGCTACGTCTGATGTATATACTTCCTCCTGCGGTGTCGTCGTCCTCGTGGTCGGGTCAGAAGCGTACGCATCGGCGTGTGTTGTGCGTGGTCCAGCAGCTATAGAACGCCATGCGTGCGTGTGCAGTGTGCTGAATTCCGAGCGTCGCATCCGTGTGGAGCGATTCAGGGCGCGCTTTGGTCTGAGGGAACATCAAGGTACGCATCTTTCTTACTTCAAAAAAAAAATACTCATCTTTCTGTCGAACATGCCGTCAGCCTCTGGTTACATCGAGCTTTCCTCCAGATCGAGTTCATGATATTTTTAAGGCGATCATCAGGCAGAGCAACAACAGCCTTTCAAGTGGTCTAAAAAAAACAGCCTTTCAAGTAGTACTCGGCTATGAACTTCACTTCTGACCACAATGATACGTTCTTCAAGTCATCTGAAATTCTGAATCATGTTTTATAGTCAAACTGTCGATTTCGAGTTTTCGACGGTGACAACTAGCAAAGGCACATTGCCTAATTTTTAAAGTAAAAGTATACAAATTAATACCAACACAGCTAGCCATTCGAGTCATCGATGGACATATTAGTATAAAGTTAAATATCACTCGAGGATTGTAGCGAGCTGAGTACAGTGTATCTAATAAACTGTTGAGCATGACGCTGACAGAATAGACTCCATGGAACACCAGCCGTAATTAAGAACTCGGTACGAATGAACACGTTGTCTCATCTAAAAAATCAGGCCGAGCGATTGCAACAGGATGAGAGATCTCATCCGCTTGCAACCTTCTACCAATGACATGGCTATTGCAATGTCTGGTTTATAAAGTGCAACTTAATTTGACTATGATCTTCTTTCTTTCTTTTTTGAGACAATACCATGATTTTCTTATTACATTAAAATAAATATACTAATAACTGTACAATGTATAAGTACCTTTCACAGAAATTTTGAAAATGACACAATGTCTTTGTTCCCTAGTATATTCCACTGCCGCTAGAATGCAGATCCTGTTGCCTCCTCGAGCCAGTGCGCAGACATGGCTTGGTCCAAGCCCTACCAAGGATGTCGTTTTCATCCTCTTTTGGCATTTTTTTTTTGGGGAGAATTGGCACATTTTTTTCACGCCTTCAAAACCCCAGTAGCCCCAGAATCTGATCTATATATCCTCTTTCAATATTTCTCCCATTTTTCCTTTTATATTGCGGTGTCCCGGATATTTAAATACCCGAAACTACATGTTTTTATCGTGCTTGTCCCAGAATCAATCGCAAGCACACACGTAAGCAATTGATATCAACATACACATACAACAAAAATCCTTATTTATTTTACATCTCACATTTAAACATCACAACTTAATTACACATACATCTAGCCGACCGGCTAAATAAAATTTTGAAGAGGCAAATAAAGTCCAAAATAACTCGCAGCGCATCTAGTGGTTATTGCCCAAGACTCCACAGGCGAACAACCTAGATGAACCTAGACCGAACCGTCGGGAGTATCGTCAAGACTCGAAGCATAAAAACCCATGTCCGGCGGATTTTCATACGATTCTTCTCCTTCCTTTGATCAACATATTTAGTAAGGGTGAGTACATTGGTACTCATCAAGACTTTTTGTGTATGACAAAGAAATTTAAATGCAGGGTTCCGCGGGAAGGAATTGATAAGGATTCTAAAAGTAAATGTCATAAATAAATTTAAATGAAAGTTACTAAATGAAGGTAACTTAAAGTAAAGAATTGTGTAAATGAATAAGCACATACATCTTCCATTTCCATAAAAATGAGATATCAAAGGCTTGCAACAAGTTAGATAATTAAACAATTATCATAACATCATCAAATTCATATTCCAATAATCACTAAACAAAAGTTCTATCATTAAGGAGCTTGAGACAGCAAGCACGGCCATTCGAATGGATTATGACTCTGCAGAGTTTGTACACTGTACCCATAGACAGTGAGTGACCGTCTGTGGTGCACCGTGCACTCACGAGGTGTGCACATCGGTATCACACATGACGTTTTCGCTAACCGTTTGTTAATCTTGCCTTCCCTAAATTGTAAAAATCCCTCCGGACCTACCAGCTAACATCCCAGAGGTATAATTTTTCCCTCCTTCAAATATGGATAGTTAGGCAGGAATTGAGAAGGTACAATTTATTGTATTGGTAAACCTTGAGCCCAAGTCCGAAGTAATGGATGTCCCTCTAAATAAATACCAGATTGGGTAAATTATTCATACATTCTCTACTTCTAGAAGGCAAGATAACATTCAATTAACTACTTAGCCATGGCCATCCCATACCAGCGTGCATGGTCGCACGGAAGTTTCCTCAAATCAAGTTGTAATGTACCGGTCCTTATGCGATGTGACAGGTCTCCATCAATTATCAAAATATCATCATAATTATCACAACATAACCCGTCATCATCTAAAATTCCCAAAGCGTATAAATAAATACATTAAGAGGTATGAATCTGAAATTTATAGATTAGCATGTGCTTAGACATATATACCATTTAACTAGAAATTACTAAGCCACCATTTTATCAAGAGTATATAGTGTGCTTCCTAAAAGAGTACTTTCCCTAGTAATTCCCATTTACAACTATTCTACAAGTAGAGGTAAATAAGGGGTCATAGTGTTTCCAGTAAAAAGGGTTTATCATATTTTTCCGGCAGAATTTTATTGGAACTATTAATGCATAGTTTATCCCTAATCATCATGCAAATCATTTCATCACAAACATGGGTTCAAGGTGATCAAGGGGGTGCTTGACTTGCTTCTGGTCTTGTTCAAATTCTTGGTCTTCGTAGTTCGGATCCTCGGATTCTTGCTCCTCTATATATTCTTCATCGTTCGGATCGTCTACACGTTAAAATAAATAATATCCAAATAAATACCAATAAAGTCCGAATTAAAACCAACTGAAAATGATGCATATTTTTGAATTTATGCATGAAGCATGAATTTATATGAACTATGCAATTTGAATCATTCAATTCGGAGATCGTACGACGATTTTACGCGCGTTCGAAGTTAAATTCATAAACAAATCAAAATCGGCCATGTTTAGTCCAAAATGATCAAACTCTTTCTAAATTAGTTTTCAAGGCTAACATTTGATTTAGTGCAGCCTAACATACCTCTCTAGAGTTGAATAGGCCATATTCACCTAGACAAGATTTTAATTCACTTAATTTCCTAAAGAAAATACTTATGGTGTATGTGATAAGCATAACTATTTAAACAAATAAAGTGTAATATTTCTATTTCCATAAAAACAATCCCAACAGTGGCTGTGAAAGTGAAAAGCTAAATATTTTATTTCTAGTGATTGTGTGCATATCTATTAAATAAACATTAGTTAATTTCTTATAAAGAAACTTATGATTTTCTATGGGAATAAAACAACTTTACCAACTATTACTTTTCAAATTTTCCTATGATCAATTATGTGTCTACAGTATAGGTAGACGCTGAAAAGTTCAAAAAGTAAATTAATCTTATCTATTTTCTATATAGAAATTCCCTAACCAATTATTTCTAAACAAAGCATAAAGCTAACCTATATATTACTATGAATTTTTCCTAAACACATATACCATATTTTTTTCATAAAAAGGAACCTAAAAACATAAGGAACTTTTCTAGCTATTTTTCCTAATTTTTCCCCACTATTTTTCTATCTATTTCGTGTTAAAAAGGGTTAAACCAAAATTAGCCAATCGTAGCGCGCCACATGTCAGCTTAATAATTGATTCAAACTAGCACGCGTACAGTGAACGCGGCGATTGGACGGCTCGCCGGCGACGAGCTACGGCCAGGCGACGTCGACACCACCCACCAATCGACGCAGGAGGATGAGACCTACACTCCGGTGGTCGTCTCACCGGAGCTGGTGCACTGTAGCGGTGGCGCGGCGATGACCCAGGCGGCGCGGCGGCGAAGCTACGGCGAGATGCCTGAAGCCGAGCACGGCGACGTTGAATTCAAGAGCTAGCAACATCTACGGCCAGCAAGGAAGCTTACCACACGGCTAGCGGGGTCAGAGGTGGTCGGAGGCAGCGGATTGCCGGACGGCGGCGGCGGAACAGGGGAGAAATTGGCAACCGCACCCTTCTGCCTAGGAATAAAAAAGAGAGTCAAAGGGTTAAGCATCAGCATGTCATGGAGGCTCCAAAAGCACATGAACTCGATGTGGAGCTCACCGGAGCCGCTCGGATTCCGGCGATGGCGGCGGCGGCTGATTTTGGGGAAACTCAAATTCCGGTGAGGTCTTTGGGTTTCTTCTGGACAGGGCAGGTCCTAGAGGACCGAGTGGAGCGGAGGAAGTGAATTGTGGGCTCAGATGATGGTTTTGTTCCTCGGAGAGGCGGTTTGCCGTGGGGACGGGCCAACGCGCACTGCGCCCTCGGTGGCGAAAGGAGAATGGGGGAGGAGGGGAGGCCCTGGACTGCAAGCGTGAGCACGAGAAGGCTCGCGGAACTCCGTGGCACGCGTGGCAAGAATCGGTGGCTCGCGCCAGTGCAAGAACAGAGAGGAACAGAAGGTCGGCGCCATGGCACCGAATGGCGTCGCGTAGGCGCGCGCTGCGCGGATCGTCCTCTCCTCGTCCGCAGCGCGAAGTCAGCACGGGAACAGAGAACGGCATGGGCGCGGCATGACTTGTGAGAGGAAGGAACGAGAACGGCGCTGCGACGTGGCGTGGAGGCGACGGCCGGCGTTGGGCGGCGGCGCGGATCGCAGCGCGGCGTCGCGTCGTGCACACAGGGGAAAAGAAAGAGAAATGGGCCGGCGCGGGCTGACATGGGCTGGACTGGGCCGGTAGTAGGCCGGGGCAATTGTTTGCTGACTGGGTTAAGCCCATTTACTTTGTGTACTGTTTTTTTTCGAATTTCTCAAACAGGCTGACGTGTTCACGAATTTTCTACCTAGGCAAATGTTCTCCAAACATTATGAAAAATTCACAGAAAATACTACACTGTGAACTGCACCTATGGTGAATTTTTGGGATTATTTGGCCGAGCCAAAATCCTACGAAAAATCGGAGAAGTTCCTGTATGCATATGAATGATATGTATGCATGCTTTTGAAAATTCAAAAGAGTTCGAATTGAAAATTCAAACATAATGCAACTTTATTTAGGGTTTATATACATCATTTTTAGGCCTCTAATTTAGGGATGTGACATATATAATGTTGGAGGCGCATTCACGCATCTGCAGCTGGCATCTTTCTTTGCAGCATTTCCAAATAATAGATTTTTTCCAGGAAATGCTTAATCTTAGTTCGTAGCTGGAGTCTGATCCTTGTGTAGACACCAAATAGCACCAACATACGCTCATATTTAATGGCGTTGTCCAATGCTTAGTGCTCCCGCTGATCGAAAGATTGTTGGAAATTGGATTATCTTGACCGCGGCACTAAAGTGACAACCCAACGACCAGCGGCTAATTTTCTACTCCGTGCGGAGTACTATATGCACGCACAACTATCTTATCACCTACTGATGCTAACCTTTCCTTAAATACGTGTCCAAGGCAAAGCAGGGTCGGTCTCTGTGCGGAAAGAATCAAATCTGAACAGAAATTAGCGGCTGGGGTCGAAGACTGAAAACTAGAAACTAGGATCACTTGCCCACGGTTTCAGAACAAGGGCAAGCTAGAACTGGAAAGAGTTATGAATTACTATCGTTCCCTGCCCTTCGACACACGGGAGCTTCGACACACGGGAGTGGAGTTAATCTGGTGAAAGAACTGTTAAGTTTTAACCTTCTGTGTCTACGCAGGATCAAAGTGAGGGAGAAATCGGCAAATTGGTACAAATCACACACTGATCAAACATACAAGAATAAAAAGCCGCTCGATTAGGGGAGGATGTTCATGATTTGCTATGAATTTTTACACTTACCCGTCCAATAATTATGTTGAAACACTGCTCGAGAAAGTTCAGCACAAACTTTTATACAACACGATGTCGCTGATAGTATAAAAATAGCGTTGCAAAGGCGCAAATTATACGCTTCACCCACCAGGACTGTGCGGAAGCTTCAGTTTTTGCCACGTCTCTTGGACAATAATCTGGATGAGATCCAAGAGCAGAAAAGGCGAGGGAAGAGGGGCCTTCCGAATGTGCATGCTTAATTTGTCTTTGCACAAAGCCTGAATGATTAATCTGCTGAATTATTGCTAACATATATGTTGGCAGGGGGCACATGACAGTTCATCCCAGTGTTGGATAATTAGCAATTATATGGGCAATTATAGCAATGCAAAGCGCGTATGTTCATGGCGCCATTGGACACTGCACGTGTGTAACAGTTGGTTGGTTACAATGGCCACATGCCAGACAGTGAATCACGCGCTAAATGTAGGAGTACATCATTTGTGGCATGGAATTGAGGATGCCTATTTTATGTTATTTAACCTCTTTTTTAGTAAGAGAACATAGGCATCGTCGATTCCATGTTGTAAATGATGTATACGTTTGTATGTACAGCAGTCAGCATTATCATTTCATTTAACTCAGAATCAAGAACTGAAACTATGATAATGGACCTGGAGGGCCCATACATTATTTTTTTTCTAAAAAGAACAAAATATGCAAATACTCCTATTTAAGTACAGCTTTACGGTGTGACCAGTGCGTCCCTCCGTTCTGGATGTGGGCCCTGTCATCACGACGGGAAAAAGAAACTGGCGAACAAAAGACGTTGGCTTTCCTCTGGTTTAGTATCTACTCTTACTTTCAAAGGAACAGTGATGATTGCGCTGCGCCTGGTATCAGACCAGATTTAACCATCTGGGAGCATGCCCTGTGCTGTATGGGAATCAACGGACCAAATAAACAAGCTTGAATCATTGGGAATATAAGAGGCATCTTAACTGACCCGAGACATCTCTGATATCGATTTGCAGTGAGGACAGAGGGGGCTAACTGGCTGGCATAATGATTTTTCTTTTGAGAGGAGTCACATGGATATGGTGTTAAAAAAAAAGGATTTATGATCATGCGTATGTACGGAGTACTTGTATAATTGAATCGTTTTCTATAATCAGGGCAACACGTGAGGGACAGCATTGAAGAGAGACCCCTCGGTGATGACGTCGTTTGTACATGCACCAAAGTATACTGTCTTACGTATGTATCACCAAAGTACGCTCTCCATCACAGGCAACAATGTCTTTACACCAGCGTTGCTCTTGACGTTTGATCCTCGTCGGCTACTATAAACCTTAGCAAGTTGCCAGCACCACTAAAGAAGATGATCCAAAGCCATAGGAGGTAAGGAGTGTCACAAACGTCTCACCAACATAGTTCTGATGATTTTGAACACTGTCTTTTTAGTTTTTTCAATCAAGTTGAGTTTGTCGAGTTACTAGTTGAGAGTTTGAGGATAAATTATGAATTGGATTGAAAGGTGGATGTGTAAGCTTTTGCAATATTCAAACCGAAAAAGGAGAGAGACTAGCTGAGGGGTACCTTGCTTCCTAGAATTGAGCAACATTTTAATAGAGGTGTAAATTGGTGATCCTTAGGCTACTCCTAATGGGGAGTTTCATTTCATTGTTTCATGTCATATGAAATGCAAATGAAACATCTCTCTCCAATGCATAATTTCATTTTGTTGTTTCCTAAGCTTGTCATAGCATTTAATTGTTGCTCAAATGAAATGAAACTCCTATCCTCAATGCAAGTTTCATGCCATTTCATATTTTGGAAACTGTGCATTGCATTGGAAACAGTGTAGACCCAGTTTCGTCTAGATGAAACTGGTTTTCTCTCTCTCTTCATTATTAAGCTGCCACATCACCAAAATTACTCACATGGCACACCATTTATTGAAAATGAAACTCCCATTGGGAGTAGCCTTAGGGTCACCTCCGACCCTTTTTAGTTCAACCAAATGAAGTCATTTTATCATGGTCCCTGACTACATCACGAATCTAATTTGGAGCTAATTATATTATACTAGCAGTATTTGCTAAGTACATATAGTCGACGTCACTGACATGCGGGCCTCCTTGTAGTTCAGGTAATGTGAGTGACAGGCTACCTAAGCACTTGGAGCAAATAATAAATAAATAAAGGTAGAGTAATTTAAAGGCGAGGACCTGGACCATCCTAAAGGTTGTTTAATCTTATCATGTACTGAGTGGCGAGTACTGGCTTTTGAATGATAGGCACAAGAGGAGGGGCATCAAAAACTACTATGATTGACCTAATCCTTCTGGTTTTTATCGTGCTTCGCGTAAACAATTAGCCAGACCAAGGATTAACTTACGCAGAAAAGTGGCAGTCAGATCATTTGGCATAATTTAGTTCGACAACGATAGGATGAGACAAGATCTGCTCATCTTTTCGAGAAAACTTAACCTGACAAGTCACAGTGAGCGATCAAATTATTTGGAGTAGTACGAACACGGAATGATCGAGCTGCCCTGCCTTTTTCTTAATCCCTCGACCAATCATTGTCCGGGTCAGAATCTTACAACTGTGACAGAAATATTTTTTAAGAAAAAAAATTATTAGGATGGTCAAGTGTTCTTAGGTGTGAGCTAAATAATCCCTAGTGAATATCTGGCAGATCTTTCGTCAATATCTGGGACGTCTCGCGGTTGATGTTGCCGCCGTACTAGTGGAACTATCACTCATTTCTCGAGTCACTTCGGTGATCATCAGGCTGACCTCTGTGAACTTGTGTCAGTGTCTCTTATCTCGCGAACTTTTGTGACCTGAGGAACCGTTTGCGACAAACATGGATTGATTATTTGTGTTGATTTTGCATCACAAAGGGACAATATTGATCATTTGAGTCGATTTTGATCTGTACTTTACGCTTGACCACGATGTGTCAGCCTTTTGCTATATGTGAAGAAACATTATGTTGTACATCAAAACGCACAAATTATGACAAAAATGTTATAGTGTGAGTAGTTGTAATTAACATGCCACCATAATAATCTACAAAATTCGCATATCAAGGGACGAGTATGTGTGTTACTAATTGCAAGCTTTGGTTTCGTTGCAGATACAACTCCCATCATGACTTCGATCGGGCAACTAGAAATCCCACCGCCGCCCACTTTGCGCGAAGAAGATACGGCATCGTAGTCATCATAAATGAATTCGTTTACCACTACTCGCAAGACAGGCGTGAATGATGGCTTCAGATTCTTACGGCTGCATTCGGGGAAAAAAAAAAGATTCTTACGGCTGCGGCAGCCGTATCCGTAGGAATCCATCGCTTTCGTGATCATACTGCGATGCCCTATCGGAGTTCGTATTCGTAAGGCCGAGCATGAACGGGCTTGGATTGGACCGTGATGGGCTGAAGTTAAGGACAGTGGTCCAGTCCAGTGAGAACGGCCCCGCCGGCCTCTTGTGTGTACGGCCGGGCCCGCACACGCGTCGATTGTGATGTGACGTTGCGGCTCGAGTGAGCGAGGCGAAGCGGCCAGCAGAGCTGCGGCCATGTGTCGCGCGGCAAGCAGAGCCGCGGCAAGCTGCGGGTGACGCTCCTCCACCGCTCTCGTCTCTCGGCTCGGCTGCTGTCCTTGTCGTTCGGCATCCACGCCGACGCCGCTGAACTATTTGGCTGGCGTTTGTTGCCGCCGCGACACCACACCAGACACGATCTCAATCACTCCGCTTGTCGCTTGAATCGGTTAGTACGGGGAGGAGTGCTCGGCAAGCTGGACTCGTCGCTTTGGTGCCACGAGGCCAAGCTGTGATGAGGCCATTAGTTGGCGCGCGCAGCAGTGCCGGAGACCGTGTTTGGTCAGATCGAGGAGGAAGGGAGACGGGATTCGGGACGGTGGACACTTGGACAAGATAAAGTTGGGTGGATCATCTAACTTTCCAAAAGCTCGATCGAGTCAAAAGGGAAGAAACCTGTCGTCCTTTTGCAACCTTTGGCCGAGCGCACAGCAAAATCCTGTCCGCCCAAAGTGGACGCCGCAGCCCCTAGAAACTCTGTTTCCGCGTCTTGTAATTTTGGCTGGATGATCACGACCTCACGGGTCCAACACCTTCCGGCTTAATTTAGACTACCCCGACCCCTATTACAAAGGCCTAAGTTGCATCATTTGTGCGTGACTCGATGCTTTTCTAATGGAGAGTGCGAGGAATGTTACGAATGTAGTATGTTGTTTCATCAGTTTTAAACATATAACTAGCTGCCGTGTTTTCTTTTTGATGACTACGAGATGAATGCTCCCATATGGTATGTCCTTGCACGTAATTTACGGGCAGGTTACATTTGCAGCAGATTCCTTCCCCGCGAATGATTAGATCAGCCAACGCCTGTGCTGCTTCGCCGTAAACAAGACGACATTGGCTAGACACATCTCACTCACACATGCTTGTGCAGAACGGTGTTCATGCTGGGCCTCTTGTCACACATCTCACTCACACATGCTATGTCACGGTCATGGATTGTCCGACGAGAGGAGCTTGTGCAGAACGGGGTTCATGATGGGCCTCTTGTTAGGATCTTCATCGACGCAGGAAAGCGCCAGCCTCCAGTCCAGCATCATCGCGGCCTGCACCTGGCTGAAATCGCCTCGCAACCTCGGATCCAGGAGCTCCTCCAGCTCGGGTTCCCAGATGATCTTCTCCCTGAGCCAGGCGACCGGCCAGCTGGTGGAATTCCACGCGCGCGTACGTCGTCCACCACCCAGTCGCGGAGAAGCTCGAGGACGCCGAAGCTGTACATGTCGGCTTTCTCCGTGACGGGCTGCAGGTTCCTCGCCCACTCGATCATCCGGCGCGATGTATCCCCGCGTGCATGCCGCGCACCTGCGACATGATCATCTGCAGCCGGCCTCACGCGTCCCGGGTGAGCAGCTTGACCAGCCCGAAGTCGATCAGTGATCTTGGGCACTCGTGGTGGAGGTACGTAGGCCAGGCCATTGGCGACGGCGACCTTGTACCGCGAACGCCAGCCCAGCAGTACGCTCTCCTCGAACAGGGCCGTGGCCAGCGAGCCGTTCTCTGTCCTCGTGCTCGGAGACGAGGAGCCGGCGCGAGTCCTCGGAGCAGAAGCCCCACGTCCTGACCAGGTTGATTGATGCGCCCGATGATTCACGCTCAGCTCCGAACGGAACACCTCGATCGTCCGCCTGCGTCTGCTCCTCATCCAGACACTTGACGGCGACGATCGACCCGGCCGTCTTCCAGCCAGGAGGCCCTTGTACGCGCTGGTCTCCGAACTTGTCGGTGACGTTCGACAGCTCTTCCCGGCCGGAGCCGTTCTTGTACCTGAACGCTTCGATGCTGCAGTCGGCGAGGCAAATCAGCTGCCGGCATTTCTCGAACGTGAGCCGGCACGGGGGTGTAGTAGAAGTCGACGTGCGGCATATCTCTCGTCGAAGCGGACCTCGTCGTCGTCGCACCGGAGGTCGAACCGACGTATGTTGTTGTGCCTTGCTCCAGTCACTGGGGTCGCGGGCCACGTACCCGCCGGGGCATGAGCACGACAGCGGTGGCTGGTACGTGCAGATGCCGTAGGGCCGCACACCCCGTGCACGTCGCACTGCCGCGGCAGCGCCACCCACATGACGCGCCAGCTCCCGTCGTCGAGGCTGTACATCCGGAGGTTGCCGTCGTAGTCCAGCGTACGTCAGCCGTCTCATGACGGCGCGCGGCGTCGCCCATGTCAGAGGCATATATTGAGCAGCATGTTGTCAGTCGCCGTGAAGACGCCGTGCTTGTTTTGCCACCAGATCATGTTGTAGGGCGGCGGCCAGTAGTTGCTGCTGATCTCCGGGCCTCGTACGTACATGAGGTTCAGGATGTTGTACTGTCGAAGTAGAAGTTGTAGAAGCCGGAGTACGGCAAAGCCCCTGGCGGACGCCAACACCAGCCGCTTGTACCGGGTGATGGGCTGCCCCGGGCCGGGAGGAGCGTGCCCGTGGGCCACTCGAAGCTCTGCCACTACAGCTCGCGTCCCTCGGCGTCCGCCACGACGAGGTTGCCGATGTCGAGGAGCTGCACGCGGCCGGCTTGCATGCCGCTCGTGTTGGCGCTCCACGCCACCTGCCCGTCGTTGCGGAACTCGGCACGGGAGCCCCTGCCGTTGACGGGGGCGTCATGGCTGGCCGTCCACGTACGCCACGGTGGCGTTGGGCGAGCGGGTGAACCAGATGGAGAACGTGTAGGCGTTTTGTGGAAGGCGCAAGAGAAGTTGCCGCTCGGCGACACGAGGACGTGGATGGAAGCATCCTCCACGGAGATGGAGTCGCCGGGCCATAGAATGCTCTGGCTGGCACTACTTGCTGAAAGCAGCGCAGGGGAATTCAAGGCCGTGCGCAAGAGCAAGACCAAGGTGAGGATGATTAGCCTCATGGTGCTGTGTACGAGATCAGGCGTCTGCTGCTCCCAGGGGCACGGCCGGGCGACTTTATGTAACACTTGGAAGTCTCCGTACCAATCGCGTGCTCTTTGGGCTGGTCAAGGTATATGGTCTTGTATGCCGGCCATTGAACAGTCGAGTAGCCCAGACCTAGTCCTTTTTACCTAGCCTGTCCTTGGCGATGGAGTGAAATTTTTCAAGTTTCTAAAGCTAAATACAAGACAAAATCAATTCTGATATTCACATGTTGACGTGAGAAGGCACCACTGCGTATTCGCACACTCCATTGCATCGCAGCCAGGCCACCCATGGGTTTTAGGTAAGACAGATAAATACGATGCAACGTTACTGGGCTATCCCATGACCCATTCGTGAGGGCTAGCGCAACTGCTTGAAGCCGTTCTTCAGATTTTTTTTTAGGCGTTCTTCAGATGCTAAAACAGATAACTACAATTAATGCACCGTTACTCGCAATCCCATGACCCATTCCCGATGGCAAACCAATATAGGCGTCGTCTTCATCGAGTTCGATGATAGGGCTCCTGGTCCATAGCGTCGCAATGCAACCCATGACCTGTCAGCGTGAAATGACGTAAGGAGGCGGGAACATGGCAACCATAAGATGTGGCCACGATGAGCGAAGGAGACATGTTGCTACCGGAAGGTAGCCACATCGGCCAAAACACTGATGAGGGCAGAATTCCTTCTGCTTTCTGTTTATAGTAATACTCAATATTTATCATTATTATATAGATCCACTAACGCCAACGGGGGCAGCCCGACTGGTCAGAGCCAGAGGGCTCCGGGGCGTTTGCCCTGTCGACCGGGGTTCGATCCCCCGCCGCGGCACCTGCGCGCGGTACCGCGTGCGCACTGTAGCACATGTGGCTGAGATATGCCACGCTGCAATGCAGAGTAAAAAAATCCCCTCGTCCTCCTCGGGTCAAAGCACATGGTAAAGACTCGCGCCGGAGCTCACAACGGCCAGCTGAGTCCCTGTGTAGGATCGGAGAGGGGGTTCGGGGGTTTTCTCGACCTGCGTGAGAGGTTATTCTCCTTAATTAAATGCCGTTGGGGGCGGTCTTCCCCCGACAGGTCGAGTTTTTTATAGATCCACTAACACATGGAAAAGATAATTATATAAAGGTGATTAGTTTGTGCATGCTCAAAGAGATCAAGGCTTCAGTTATCACCATTTGTCACTGTAACCCATTCCATAGGGGTGTCCCAGTGTCAAATGTTATCAATGTATTCCTTTATAAAAGATTATATTACAAGAATCACATATCCATAAAACAATAATACCTTATTGAAAGCTTCCCCAACATGATCAAATAATATTTACTAGTAAATAGAAAGTTTTCTTTGGACCATATTGAGCATCATCACGAATCGATAAGAATAGATGAGGTACTTAAATTTCTTCAAGAGCTGCAAGCATCTCGGTAAAACTGAAACATGAATGAGCGTCATAGGATCGGCCATTCCCACAACTCCATCAAAGTGTATAACAAGATCTCCACCATCACACTCAAATATTTATTATTTTGTTGTTAGAGACAAATAAAAAAACAAAGGTGATTGTAACCAAATAGAAAAGAAGAAACTCATGATACAAAATAGAAAAATGTTGTCACCGAGACCATGGTGGTCAATGCATTTGGTGCAACATTTTACGCGACTCCTATTGTTGTTAATGCAGGTTGTATGGGAACCAATGTAAAATTGTTATTTTCTCTTAAAAACATTACTTGTGGTGTTCTATTTTGATTGTTATTATTATTATTAGACTTCATCTGACGTTACTGTAAATATATGCTTGTGTTGGAGTGATGTTGGGTTTCCTCTGGGCATACATTGGAGTAATTGTGCTGGCAGTTTTTACAGCAATCAAGGGTTCTCGAGAAGTTGTGATAATATTTTTCTTTGCTTTTTCTATTTCAGATCTTGTAACAAATAATACCACTTCCAACAGTGGTATGCCTTCATTTTGTTCTCAAAGATGTGCATACGGTTCTTTATGCAATTCACTTGTTCATCCAATTTTCCTTTGTCTTGCAACTGCTTCTCCTAAGATCAATGATCTTCCCTCAAGATAATGAACACAAGGAATTTGATCATATTTTCACAGGTCAACAACTTTGTGGTTTCCCTATTTTGAGCGTCATATTATAGCATAAGATTTGAACATGACTATTTTGCGGTATGCATGGAATTTCATGTGCATTTAAACTTTCCTTTGTCTTTTTTTTCCCAACTAATTCAAATGGCTCTGCAATTTTACGTGATCAATGTTGGTGGCGCTCGAATGTCACTTGTGAATATGGCTCTTCACAAGTGGCCAATGTTGGTGGCGTTCTCGCGTCGACGTGTGAATATCATAATATCTTTTGTTATTTAGCTTTAGAAACTTGAAATATTTCACTCCATTACCGAGAGCACATCCTAGGACAAAAGCGGGAAACATCGCACTCGCATACGCGAGTGGATGACGCCTCTCGCGCACCCTGGCGAGCGCGCGCACCAACAGTCGGACGTGGTGGGCCGCGGCCTGTGGCGGACAATGAGGGCGGCGCGCACCAACAGGCAACTGTGTCCACGACTCCAAGTACGGGATTTGTTTTTTTTTCACAAGAACACTGTTCACGTATAGACGTATAGTTCAAGTAGTTACGTTTCTTTTTCGCTATTCTGACACAACTAATTGAATGTTGCATTGCTTTGGCTGTCGTTTTTTCTCCTCTCGATTTATCCCTGTTTTAAAACCAAATAATGTTCTTGATTTCTAAATAATATACTATGCATACATCAATTTATTTCAAGGTATAAGTTATCTCTTCCAGCTATGTAATTAATGTGTGTTGTGTCTCTATAATTTTTTTCATGAATACAACTTATCTGTCTGGCTTATTCGTTTGAATATGTAGATAATATGTTTCACGTTCTTACATAATTTGTTCCACTGTTATCATTTATTTATTCCAGCTTTCTAAACAATTCGTTCTAAACATGTGGATGATTTAGAATCATGTTCCTAAATAATGTTCCATGCATACAACTTATTTGTTCTGGCTTTCCAAACAATTCGTTCCAAACATATGGATGATTGTTTCATATCCATATAAATAGTTTGTTCCATGTATACGAGTTCTTTGTTCCGGCTTCCTAAACAACTTGTTCCAAACATGTAGATGATTTGTTCCATGTATACGAGTTATTTGTTCCGGCTTCCCAAACAATTTGTTCCAAACATGTAGATGATTTGTTCTATGTGTCTCAATAGTTTGTTCCATGTATACGAGTTATTTGTTCCGGCTTCCAAACAATTTGTTCCAAGCATGTAGATGATTTGTTCCATATCTCTAAATAGCTTGTTCCATGCATATGAGTTATTTATTCCTGCTTCTCAAACAATTTGTTCCAAGCATGTAGATGATTTGTTCTATATCTCTAAATAGCTTGTTCCATGCATAGGAGTTATTTGTTCCTGCTTCTCAAACAATTTGTTCCAAGCATGTACATGATTTGTTCTATATATCTAAATAGTTTGTTCTATGTATACGAGCTATTTGTTTCGGTTTTCCAAACAATTTGTTTCAAGCATGTAGAATGCACTCAAGTGTTCCGGTGCATGTATTAGAACGTTTTAGGCTCATAAAAAAATTTCAATGCCTATTAAAATTTGTTCCTTTTCTTTTTTTTTTTGCAAGGGAAATTTTGTTCTTTTCGTTTTGAAACAAGTTTTCTGTTTATGATGTAACTGTAGTACAGTATACTATAGTAAAATTTAGTGTGCACGTAGCCAAGGGAAAAAAGTCATGCGAAAGGAAACAAAAGCCGCAGCGAAAGGGAAAAAAAATAGCGCGCGCCGGCGGACGTCGCTGAGTATAAAAATCAGCTCTTGCGCAGCAAACCAAGTGGGCCCGGCGCTACCCACGTCCTGCGCCCGCGCCAGGTGCGCGAGAGTGCGGGATGCCCAGCTGGTTGGCCCCGCGCGCTGGGGGTGCGCGAGAGGCGCGCGTTTCCTCGCGCACGCGAGTGCGAGGCGGCCCCGGACAAAAGGACTGCGACGGGTACTAGGCCGGCATACGTAGACTTCCAAGTCCTCTTGACCAGGCCAAAGACCACGCAATTGGTACGTAGACTTCAAGTCTTCTCCTCACCCGCTAGCTCCATGTGCTACATAAAGTGCACCTGGGAGCAGCAAACGCCTCAACTCGGTACACAGCAGCATGAGGCTAATCATCCTCACCTCGGTCTTCCTCTTGGGCGCCGCCTTGAATTCCCCTGCGCTGCTTTCAGCGAGTGCAAGCCAGAGCATTCTATGGCCCGGCGACTCCATCTCCGTGGAGGATGCTTCCAGCCACACCCTCGTGTCGCCGAGCGGCAACTTCTCTTGTGGCTTCCACAAGGTGGCCACCAACGCCTACACGTTCTCCATCTGGTTCACCCGCTCAGCCGACGCCACCGTGGTCTGGACGGCCAACCGTGACGCCCCCGTCAACGGCAGGGGCTCCCGTGCCGAGTTCCGCAAGGATGGCTCCCTCGTGATCCAGGACTTCGACGGGCAGGTGGTGTGGAGCACCAACACGGGCGGCACGCAGGCCGACCGCGTGCAGCTCCTCGACACCGGCAACCTCGTCGTGGCGGACGCCGGCGGACGCGAGCTGTACTGGCAGAGCTTCGAGTGGCCGACGGACACGCTCCTCCCGGGGCAGCCCATCACCCGGTACAAGCGGCTGGTGTCGGCGTCCGCCAGGGGCCTGCCGTACTCCGGCTTCTACAACTTCTACTTCGACAGCAACAACATCCTGAACCTCATGTACGACGGCCCGGAGATCAGCAGCAACTACTGGCCGCCGCCCTACAACCGGTGGTGGGAAAACAACCGGACGGCCTACAACAGCAGCCGGTTCGGCAGCCTCGACAAGTACGGCGTCTTCACGGCCACCGACAACACGCTGCTCAACGCCTCCGACATGGGCGACGACGCCGTCATGAGGCGGCTTACGCTGGACTACGACGGCAACCTCCGGATGTACAGCCTCGACGACGGGATC
>RWGY01001086.1:0-13467 GCA_007726485.1 Eragrostis curvula | reverse complement strand
TTTTCGTGCAAAACGGATCGAGGGCGCTTGTTTTGAACTTGTTTATGATGTGTTTGATGTAATTGGATGGTTCCCATGGGAAATACTCAAAACTGTGAGTTTAGTTGCAGACTCGTTAAACCGGGCAGTTCTGGAGCTCTCGGGTGACTGCAGTGCTTTTTCGCAAAACGGATCGAGGGCGCTTGTTTTAACTTGCTGATGTGTTTGATGTAATTGGATGGTTCCCATGGGAAAATACGAAAAAATGTGAGTTTAGTTGCAAACTTTGAAACCGGGCAGTTCTGGAGCTCTTCGAGTGACTGGCAGTGCTTTTTCTTGCAAAACGTATCGAGGACGCTTGTTTTGACTTGCTGATGTGTTTGATGTAATTGGATGGTTCCCATAGGAAAATACTCAAAAAGTGAGTTTAGTTGCAAACTTGTCAAACCGGGCAGTTCTGTAGTCGTTCTGGTGCTGCTGTGCTTTTTCGTGCAAAACGGATCGAGGAGTACTTTTTTGACTTGTTATGATGTGTTTGATGTAATTGGATGCTTCCCATGGGAAAACACTCATAAATGTGAGTTTAGTTGCAAACTTGTCAAACCGGGCAGTTCTGGAGCTCTTCGGGTGACTGCAGTGTTTTTTTCGTGCAAAACGGATCGAGGAGCGCTTGTTTTGACTTGTGCTGATGTGTTAGATGTAATTGGATGGTTCCCATGGGAAAAACTCAAAATGTGAGTTTTAGTTGCAAACTTTCGAACCGGGCAGTTCTGGAGCTGTTCGGGTCTGCAGTGCTTTTCGTGCAAAAGGATCGAGGAACCTTGTTTTCAGTTGTTATGTTGTGTTTGATGTAATTGGATGCTTACCCATGGGAAAACACTCAAAAAGGAGTTTAGTTGCAAACTTGTCAAACCGGGCAGTTCTGGAGCTGTTCGGGTATTGCAGTGCTTTTTCGTGCAAAACGTATCGAGGACGCTAGTTTTGACTTGTTATGATGTGTTTGATGTAATTGGATGGTTCCCATGGAAAATACTCAAAAAATGTGAGTTTAGTTGCAAACTTGTCAAACCGGGCAGTTTTGGTAGTCGTTCTGGTGCTGCTGTGCTTTTTCGTGCAAAACGGATCGAGTACGTTGTTTTGACTTGTTATGATGTGTTTGATGTAATTGGATGCTTCCCATGGAAAAACACTCATAAATGTGAGTTTAGTTGCAAACTGCTCAAACCGGGCAGTTTTGGAGCTCTACGGGTGACTACAGTGCTTTTTCATGCAAAACTTATCGAGGTCGCTTGTTTTGACATGTGCTGAGTGTTTGATGTAATTGGATGGTTCCCATAGGAAAATACTCAAAAATGTGAGTTTAGTTGCAAACTTTTCAAACCGGGCTGTTCGGGTGACTGCAGTGCTTTTCTGCAAAATGGATCGAGAAACCTTCTTTTAAGTTGTTATGATGTGTTTGATGTAATTGGATGCTTACCAAGGGAAAACACTCAAAAAATGTGAGTTTAGTTGCAAACTTGTCAAACCGGGCAGTTCTGGAGTCGTTCGGGTGACTGCTGTGCTTTTTCGTGCAAAACGTATCGAGGTCGCTTGTTTTGACTTGTTATGATGTGTTTGATGTAATTGGATGGTTCCCATGGGAAAATACTCAAAAGTGAGTTTAGTTGCAACTCGTTAAACCGGGCAGTTCTGGAGCTCTTCGGGTGACTGCAGTGCTTTTTCGTGCAAAACGGATCGAGGAGCGCTTGTTTTAACTTGTGCTGATGTGTTTGATGTAATTGGATGGTTCCCATGGGAAAATACTAAAAATGTGAGTTTAGTTGCAAACTTTTGAAACCGGGCAGTTCGTGGAGCTCTTCGAGTGACTGCAGTGCTTTTTCTTGCAAAACGTATCGAGGACCTAGTTTTGACTTGCTGATGTGTTTGATGTAATTGGATGCTTCCCATGGAAAATACTAAAAAATGTGAGTTTAGTTGCAAACTTTCAAACCGGGCTGTTCGGGTGACTGCAGTGCTTTTTCGTGCAAATGGATCGAGAAACCCTTTTTTAAGTTGTTAGATGTGTTTGATGTAATTGGATGCTTACCATGGGAAAACACTCAAAAATGTGAGTTTAGTTGCAAACTTGTCAAACCGGGCAGTTCTGGAGTCGTTCGGGTGACTGCTGTGCTTTTTCGTGCAAAACGTATCGAGGTCGCTTGTTTTGACTTGTTATGATGTGTTTGATGTAATTGGATGGTTCCCATGGGAAAATACTCAAAATGTGAGTTTAGTTGCAACTCGTCAAACCGGGCAGTTCTGGAGCTCTTCGGGTGACTGCAGTGCTTTTTCGTGCAAAACGGATCGAGGAGCGCTTGTTTTAACTTGTGCTGATGTGTTTGATGTAATTGGATGGTTCCCATGGGAAATACTAAAAAATGTGAGTTTAGTTGCAAACTTTTAAACCGGGCAGTTCTGGAGCGTTCGGTGACTGCAGTGCTTTTTCTGCAAAACGTATCGAGGACGCGTTTTGACTTGTGCTGATGTGTTTGATGTAATTGGATGGTTCCCATGGAAAAACTCAAAAATGTGAGTTTAGTTGCAAACTTTTCAAACCGGGCTGTTCGGGTGACTGCAGTGCTTTTCTGCAAAATGGATCGAGAAACCTTTTTAAGTTGTTATGATGTGTTTGATGTAATTGGATGCTTCCATGGGAAAACTCAAAAAGTGAGTTTAGTTGCAAACTTGTCAAACCGGGCAGTTCTGGAGTCGTTCGGGTGACTGCTGTGCTTTTTCGTGCAAAACGGATCGAGGACGCGTTTTGACTTGTTATGATGTGTTTGATGTAATTGGATGCTTCCCATGGAAAAACACTCAAAATGTGAGTTTAGTTGCAAACTGTCAAACCGGGCAGTTCTGGAGCTCTTCGGGTGACTGCAGTGCTTTTTCTGCAAAACGTATCGAGGTCGCTTGTTTTGACTGTGCTGATGTGTTTGATGTAATTGGATGGTTCCCATGGAAAATACTCAAAAATGTGAGTTTAGTTGCAAACTTTCAAACCGGGCTGTTCTGGAGTCGTGACTGCAGTGCTTTTCTGCAAAATGGATCGAGACCCTTGTTTTAAGTTGTTGATGTGTTTGATGTAATTGGATGGTTCCATGGGAAAACACTCAAAAATGTGAGTTTAGTTGCAAACTTGTCAAACCGGGCAGTTCTGGAGTCGTTCGGTGACTGCTGTGCTTTTTCGTGCAAAACGTATCGAGGACGCTTGTTTTGACTTGTTATGATGTGTTTGATGTAATTGGATGGTTCCCATGGGAAAATACTCAAAAAATGTGAGTTTAGTTGCAACTGTTAAACCGGGCAGTTCTGGAGCTCTTCGGGTGACTGCAGTGCTTTTTCGTGCAAAACGGATCGAGGACGCTTGTTTTAACTGTGCTGATGTGTTTGATGTAATTGGATGGTTCCCATGGAAAATACTAAAAATGTGAGTTTAGTTGCAAACTTTTGAAACCGGGCAGTTCTGGAGCTCTTCGAGTGACTGCAGTGCTTTTTCGTGCAAAACGTATCGAGGAGCTTGTTTTGACTTGTGCTGATGTGTTTGATGTAATTGGATGGTTCCCATGGAAAATACTCAAAAATGTGAGTTTAGTTGCAAACTTTTCAAACCGGGTTGTTCGGGTGACTGCAGTGCTTTTCTGCAAAATGGATCGAGGAAACCCTTGTTTTAAGTTGTTATGATGTGTTTGATGTAATTGGATGCTTACCATGGGAAACACTCAAAAAGGTAAGTTTAGTTGCAAACTTGTCAAACCGGGCAGTTCTGGAGCTCGTTCGGGTGACTGCAGTGCTTTTTCGTGCAAAACGTATCGAGGACGCTAGTTTTGACTTGTTATGATGTGTTTGATGTAATTGGATGGTTCCCATGGGAAAATACTCAAAAATGTGAGTTTAGTTGCAAACTTGTCAAACCGGGCAGTTTTGTAGTCGTTCTGGTGCTGCTGTGCTTTTTCGTGCAAAACGGATCGAGGAGTACTTGTTTTGACTTGTTATGATGTGTTTGATGTAATTGGATGCTTCCCATGGAAAACACTCATAAATGTGAGTTTAGTTGCAAACTGCTCAAACCGGGCAGTTTGGAGCTCTACGGGTGACTACAGTGCTTTTTCGCAAAACTTATCGAGGTCGCTTGTTTTGACATGTGCTGATGTGTTTGATGTAATTGGATGGTTCCCATAGGAAAATACTCAAAAATGTGAGTTTAGTTGCAAACTTTCAAACCGGGCTGTTCGGGTGACTGCAGTGCTTTTCTGCAAAATGGATCGAGAACCCTTCTTTTAAGTTGTTATGATGTGTTTGATGTAATTGGATGCTTACCATGGGAAAACACTCAAAAATGTGAGTTTAGTTGCAAACTTGTCAAACCGGGCAGTTCTGGAGTCGTTCGGGTGACTGCTGTGCTTTTTTCGTGCAAAACGTATCGAGGTCGCTTGTTTTGACTTGTTATGATGTGTTTGATGTAATTGGATGGTTCCCATGGGAAAATACTCAAAACTGTGAGTTTAGTTGCAACTCGTTAAACCGGGCAGTTCTGGAGCTCTTCGGGTGACTGCAGTGCTTTTTCGTGCAAAACGGATCGAGGAGCGCTTGTTTTAACTTGTGCTTGTGTTTGATGTAATTGGATGGTTCCCATGGGAAAATACTAAAAAATGTGAGTTTAGTTGCAAACTTTTGAAACCGGGCAGTTCTGGAGCTCTTCGAGTGACTGCAGTGCTTTTTCTGCAAAACGTATCGAGGACGCTTGTTTTGACTTGTGCTGATGTGTTTGATGTAATTGGATGGTTCCCATAGGAAAATACTCAAAAAGTGAGTTTAGTTGCAAACTTGTCAAACCGGGCAGTTCTGGAGCTCTTCGGGTGACTGCAGTGCTTTTTCGTGCAAAACGGATCGAGGAGTACTTGTTTTGACTTGTTATGATGTGTTTGATGTAATTGGATGCTTCCCATGGAAAAACACTCATAAATGTGAGTTTAGTTGCAAACTTGTCAAACCGGGCAGTTCTGGAGCTCTTCGGGTGACTGCAGTGTTTTTTCGTGCAAAACGGATCGAGGAGCGCTTGTTTTAACTTGTGCTGATGTGTTAGATGTAATTGGATGGTTCCCATGGGAAAACACTCAAAATGTGATTTAGTTGCAAACTTTTCGAACCGGGCAGTTCTGGAGCTGCTTCGGGTACTGCAGTGCTTTTTCTGTAAAATGGATCGAGGAACCCTTGTTTTCAGTTGTTATGTTGTGTTTGATGTAATTGGATGCTTACCATGGGAAAACACTCAAAAAGGTAAGTTTAGTTGCAAACTTGTCAAACCGGGCAGTTCTGGAGCTGTTCGGGTAATTGCAGTGCTTTTTCGTGCAAAACGTATCGAGGACGCTAGTTTTGACTTGTTATGATGTGTTTGATGTAATTGGATGGTTCCCATGGGAAAATACTCAAAAAATGTGAGTTTAGTTGCAAACTTGTCAAACCGGGCAGTTTGTAGTCGTTCTGGTGCTGCTGTGCTTTTTCGTGCAAAACGGATCGAGGAGTACTTGTTTTGACTTGTTATGATGTGTTTGATGTAATTGGATGCTTCCCATGGGAAAACACTCATAAATGTGAGTTTAGTTGCAAACTGCTCAAACCGGGCAGTTTTGGAGCTCTACGGGTGACTACAGTGCTTTTTCATGCAAAACGTTATCGAGGTCGCTTGTTTTGACATGTGCTGATGTGTTTGATGTAATTGGATGGTTCCCATAGGAAAATACTCAAAAATGTGAGTTTAGTTGCAAACTTTTCAAACCGGGCTGTTCGGGTGACTGCAGTGCTTTTCTGCAAAATGGATCGAGAAACCCTTCTTTTAAGTTGTTATGATGTGTTTGATGTAATTGGATGCTTACCAAGGGAAAACACTCAAAAAGTGAGTTTAGTTGCAAACTTGTCAAACCGGGCAGTTCTGGAGTCGTTCGGGTGACTGCTGTGCTTTTTCGTGCAAAACGTATCGAGGTCGCTTGTTTTGACTTGTTATGATGTGTTTGATGTAATTGGATGGTTCCCATGGGAAAATACTCAAAACTGTGAGTTTAGTTGCAGACTCGTTAAACCGGGCAGTTCTGGAGCTCTTCGGGTGACTGCAGTGCTTTTTCGTGCAAAACGGATCGAGGAGCGCTTGTTTTAACTTGTGCTGATGTGTTTGATGTAATTGGATGGTTCCCATGGGAAAATACTAAAAAATGTGAGTTTAGTTGCAAACTTTTGAAACCGGGCAGTTCTGGAGCTCTTCGAGTGACTGCAGTGCTTTTTCTTGCAAAACGTATCGAGGACGCTAGTTTTGACTTGTGCTGATGTGTTTGATGTAATTGGATGGTTCCCATAGGAAAATACTCAAAAATGTGAGTTTAGTTGCAAACTTTTCAAACCGGGCTGTTCGGGTGACTGCAGTGCTTTTCTGCAAAATGGATCGAGAAACCTTCTTTTAAGTTGTTATGATGTGTTTGATGTAATTGGATGCTTACCATGGGAAACACTCAAAAAGTAAGTTTAGTTGCAAACTTGTCAAACCGGGCAGTTCTGGAGTCGTTCGGGTGACTGCTGTGCTTTTTCGTGCAAAACGTATCGAGGACGCTTGTTTTGACTTGTTATGATGTGTTTGATGTAATTGGATGGTTCCCATGGGAAAATACTCAAAAATGGAGTTTAGTTGCAATTGTTAAGCCGGGCAGTTCTGGAGCTCTTCGGGTGACTGCAGTGCTTTTTCGTGCAAAACGGATCGAGGAGCGCTTGTTTTAACTTGTGCTGATGTGTTTGATGTAATTGGATGGTTCCCATGGGAAAATACTAAAAAATGTGAGTTTAGTTGCAAACTTTTGAAACCGGGTTGTTCTGGAGCTCTTCGAGAGACTGCAGTGCTTTTTCTTGCAAAACGTATCGAGGACGCTTGTTTTGACTTGTGCTGATGTGTTTGATGTAATTGGATGGTTCCCAGGGGAAAATACTCAAAAATGTGAGTTTTGTTGCAACTTTCAAACCGGCCTGTTCAGGTGACTGCAGTGCTTTTCCAAAACGGATCGAGAAACCCTTGTTTTAAGTTGTTATGATGTGTTGATGTAATTGGATGCTACCTTGCGGAAACACTCAAAAATGTGAGTTTAGTTGCAAACTTGTCAAACCGGGCAGTTCTGGAGTCTGTTCGGGTAATTGCAGTGCTTTTTCGTGCAAAACGTATCGAGGACGCTGTTTTGACTTGTTATGATGTGTTTGATGTAATTGGATGGTTCCCATGGGAAAATACTCAAAAATGTGAGTTTAGTTGCAAACTTGTCAAACCGGGCAGTTTTGTAGTCTTCTGGTGCTGCAGTGCTTTTTCGTGCAAAACGGATCGAGGAGTACTTGTTTAACTTGTATGATGTGTTTGATGTAATTGGATGCTTCCCATGGGAAAAACACTCAAAATGTGAGAGTTTAGTTGCAAACTGTCAAACCGGCAGTTTGGAGCTCTCGGGTGACTGAGTGCTTTTTCTGCAAAACGTATCGAGGTCGCTTGTTTTGACTTGTGCTGATGTGTTTGATGTAATTGGATGGTTCCCATAGGAAAATACTCAAAATGTGAGTTTAGTTGCAAACTTTTCAAACCGGGCTGTTCGGGTGACTGCAGTGCTTTTCTGCAAAATGGATCGAGAAACCCTTCTTTTAAGTTGTTATGATGTGTTTGATGTAATTGGATGCTTACCATGGGAAAACACTCAAAAAATGTGAGTTTAGTTGCAATTTGAAACCGGGCAGTTCTGGAGTCTTCGGGTGACTGCTGTGCTTTTTCGTGCAAAACGTATCGAGGTCGCTTGTTTTGACTTGTTATGATGTGTTTGATGTAATTGGATGGTTCCCATGGGAAAATACTCAAAATGTGAGTTTAGTTGCAACTCGTTAAACCGGGCAGTTCTGGAGCTCTTCGGGTGACTGCAGTGCTTTTTCGTGCAAAACGGATCGAGGAGCGCTTGTTTTAACTTGTTGATGTGTTGATGTAATTGGATGGTTCCCATGGAAAATACTAAAAAATGTGAGTTTAGTTGCAAATTGAAACCGGGCAGTTCTGGAGCTCTTCGGTGACTGCAGTGCTTTTTTTGCAAAACGTATCGAGGACGCTTGTTTTGACTTGTGCTGATGTGTTGATGTAATTGGATGGTTCCCATAGGAAAATACTCAAAATGTGAGTTTAGTTGCAAACTTGTCAAACCGGGCAGTTCTGAGTCTTCGGTGTGCTGTGCTTTTCTGCAAAACGGATCGAGGAACTTGTTTTTGACTTGTTATGATGTGTTTGATGTAATTGGATGCTTCCCATGGGAAAACACTCAAAATGTGAGTTTAGTTGCAAACTTGTCAAACCGGGCAGTTCTGGAGCTCTTCGGGTGACTGCAGTTTTTTCGTGCAAAACGTATCGAGGACGCTTGTTTTGACTTGTGCTGATGTGTTTGATGTAATTGGATGGTTCCCATGGGAAAATACTCAAAATGTGTTTAGTTGCAAACTTTCAAACCGGGCAGTTCTGGAGTGTTCGGGTACTGCAGTGCTTTTTCGTAAAACGGATCGAGGAACTTGTTTTGTTGTTATGTTGTGTTTGATGTAATTGGATGCTTCCCAGGGAAAACACTCAAAATGTGAGTTTAGTTGCAAACTTGTCAAACCGGGCAGTTCTGGAGCTGTTCGGGTAATTGCAGTGCTTTTTCATGCAAAACGTATCGAGGACGCTGTTTTGACTTGTATGATGTGTTTGATGTAATTGGATGGTTCCCATAGGAAAATACTCAAAAATGTGAGTTTAGTTGCAAACTTTTCAAACCGGGCTGTTCGGGTGACTGCAGTGCTTTTCTGCAAAATGGATCGAGAAACCCTTCTTTTAAGTTGTTATGATGTGTTTGATGTAATTGGATGCTTACCAAGGGAAAACACTCAAAAATGTGAGTTTAGTTGCAAACTTGTCAAACCGGGCAGTTCTGGAGTCGTTCGGGTGACTGCTGTGCTTTTTCGTGCAAAACGTATCGAGGTCGCTTGTTTTGACTTGTTATGATGTGTTTGATGTAATTGGATGGTTCCCATGGGAAAATACTCAAAACTGTGAGTTTAGTTGCAGACTCGTTAAACCGGGCAGTTCTGGAGCTCTTCGGGTGACTGCAGTGCTTTTTCGTGCAAAACGGATCGAGGAGCGCTTGTTTTAACTTGTGCTGATGTGTTTGATGTAATTGGATGGTTCCCATGGGAAATACTAAAAAAATGTGAGTTTAGTTGCAAACTTTTGAAACCGGGCAGTTCTGGAGCTCTTCGAGTGACTGCAGTGCTTTTTCTTGCAAAACGTATCGAGGACGCTTGTTTTGACTTGTGCTGATGTGTTTGATGTAATTGGATGGTTCCCATAGGAAAATACTCAAAAAATGTGAGTTTAGTTGCAAACTTGTCAAACCGGGCAGTTCTGTAGTCGTTCTGGTGCTGCTGTGCTTTTTTCGTTGCAAAAACGGATCGAGGAGTACTTGTTTTGACTTGTTATGATGTGTTGTGATGTAATTGGATGCTTCCATGGAAAAACACTCATAAATGTGAGTTTAGTTGCAAACTTGTCAAACCGGGCAGTTCTGGAGCTTTCGGGTGACTGCAGTGTTTTTTTCGTGCAAAACGGATCGAGGAGCGCTTGTTTTAACTTGTGCTGATGTGTTAGATGTAATTGGATGGTTCCCATGGGAAAACACTCAGAAATGTGATTTGTTTGCCAAACTTTTCGAACCGGGCAGTTCTGGAGCTGTTCGGGTAACTGCAGTGCTTTTCTGTAAAATGGATCGAGGAACCCTTGTTTTCAGTTGTTATGTTGTGTTTGTTATGTAATTGGCTGCTTACCATGGGAAAAACACTCCAAAAGGTAAGTTTAGTTGCAAACTTGTCAAACCGGGCAGTAGTCTGGAGCTGTTCGGGTAATTGCAGTGCTTTTTCGTGCAAAACGTATCGAGGACGCTAGTTTTGACTTGTTATGATGTGTTTGATGTAATTGGATGGTTCCCATGGGAAAATACTCAAAAAATGTGAGTTTAGTTGCAAACTTGTCAAACCGGGCAGTTTGTAGTCGTTCTGGTGCTGCTGTGCTTTTTCGTGCAAAACGGATCGAGGAGTACTTGTTTTGACTTGTTATGATGTGTTTGATGTAATTGGATGCTTCCCATGGAAAAACACTCATAAATGTGAGTTTAGTTGCAAACTGCTCAAACCGGGCAGTTTTGGAGCTCTACGGGTGACTACAGTGCTTTTTCATGCAAAACTTATCGAGGTCGCTTGTTTTGACATGTGCTGATGTGTTTGATGTAATTGGATGGTTCCCATAGGAAAATACTCAAAATGTGAGTTTAGTTGCAAACTTTTGAAACCGGGCTGTTCGGGTGACTGCAGTGCTTTTCTGCAAAATGGATCGAGAAACCCTTCTTTTAAGTTGTTATGATGTGTTTGATGTAATTGGATGCTTACCAAGGGAAAACACTCAAAAATGTGAGTTTAGTTGCAAACTTGTCAAACCGGGTAGTTCTGGAGTCGTTCGGGTGACTGCTGTGCTTTTTCGTGCAAAACGTATCGAGGTCGCTTGTTTTGACTTGTTATGATGTGTTTGATGTAATTGGATGGTTCCCATGGGAAAATACTCAAAACTGTGAGTTTAGTTGCAGACTCGTTAAACCGGGCAGTTCTGGAGCTCTTCGGGTGACTGCAGTGCTTTTTCGTGCAAAACGGATCGAGGAGCGCTTGTTTTAACTTGTGCTGATGTGTTTGATGTAATTGGATGGTTCCCATGGGAAAATACTAAAAAATGTGAGTTTAGTTGCAAACTTTTGAAACCGGGCAGTTCTGGAGCTCTTCGAGTGACTGCAGTGCTTTTTCTTGCAAAACGTATCGAGGACGCTTGTTTTGACTTGTGCTGATGTGTTTGATGTAATTGGATGGTTCCCATAGGAAAATACTAAAAATGTGAGTTTAGTTGCAAACTTTTCAAACCGGGCTGTTCGGGTGACTGCAGTGCTTTTCTGCAAAATGGATCGAGAAACCCTTCTTTTAAGTTGTTATGATGTGTTTGATGTAATTGGATGCTTACCATGGAAAACACTCAAAAGGTGAGTTTAGTTGCAAACTTGTCAAACCGGCAGTAGTTCTGGAGTCGTTCGGGTGACTGCTGTGCTTTTTCGTGCAAAACGTATCGAGGACGCTTGTTTTGACTTGTTATGATGTGTTTGATGTAATTGGATGGTTCCCATGGGAAAATACTCAAAATGGGAGTTTAGTTGCAGACTTGTTAACCGGGCAGTTCTGGAGCTCTTCGGGTGACTGCAGTGCTTTTTCGTGCAAAACGGATCGAGGAGCGCTTGTTTTAACTTGTGCTGATGTTTGATGTAATTGGATGGTTCCCATGGGAAAATACTAAAAATGTGAGTTTAGTTGCAAACTTTGTGAAACCGGGCAGTTCTGGAGCTCTTCGAGGGACTGCAGTGCTTTTTCTTGCAAAACGTATCGAGGACGCTAGTTTTGACTTGTGCTGATGTGTTTGATGTAATTGGATGGTTCCCATAGGAAAATACTCAAAAATGTGAGTTTAGTTGCAAACTTTCAAACCGGGCTGTTCGGGTGACTGCAGTGCTTTTCTGCAAAATGGATCGAGGAAACCCTTGTTTTAACTTGTTTATGATGTGTTTGATGTAATTGGATGCTTACCATGGGAAAACACTCAAAATGTGAGTTTAGTTGCAAACTTGTCAAACCGGGCAGTTCTGGAGTCGTTCGGGTGACTGCTGTGCTTTTTCGTGCAAAACGTATCGAGGACGCTTGTTTTGACTTGTTATGATGTGTTTGATGTAATTGGATGGTTCCCATGGGAAAATACTCAAAAATGTGAGTTTAGTTGCAAACTTGTAACCGGGCAGTTCTGGAGTCTTCGGGTGACTGCAGTGCTTTTTCGTGCAAAACGGATCGAGGAGCGCTTGTTTTGACTTGTGCTGATGTGTTTGATGTAATTGGATGGTTCCCATGGGAAAATACTAAAAAATGTGAGTTTAGTTGCAAACTTGTCAAACCGGGTTCTGGAGCTCTTCGGTGACTGCAGTGCTTTTTCGTGCAAAACGTATCGAGGACGCTTGTTTTGACTTGTGCTGATGTGTTGATGTAATTGGATGGTTCCCATGGGAAAATACTCAAAAATGTGAGTTTAGTTGCAAACTTTTCAAACCGGGCCTGTTCGGGACTGCAGTGCTTTCTGCAAAACGGATCGAGAGAACCCTTGTTTTAAGTTGTTATGATGTGTTTGATGTAATTGGATGCTTACCATGGGAAACACTCAAAAAGGTAAGTTTAGTTGCAAACTTGTCAAACCGGGCAGTTCTGGAGCTGTTCGGGTAATTGCAGTGCTTTTCGTGCAAAACGTATCGAGGACGCTAGTTTTGACTTGTTATGATGTGTTTGATGTAATTGGATGGTTCCCATGGGAAAATACTCAAAAAATGTGAGTTTAGTTGCAAACTTGTCAAACCGGGCAGTTTTGTAGTCGTTCTGGTGCTGCGTGCTTTTTCGTGCAAAACGGATCGAGGAGTACTTGTTTTGACTTGTTATGATGTGTTTGATGTAATTGGATGCTTCCCATGGAAAAACACTCAAAATGTGAGTTTAGTTGCAAACTGCTCAAACCGGGCAGTTTGGAGCTCTCGGGTGACTACAGTGCTTTTTCATGCAAAACTATCGAGGTCGCTTGTTTTGACATGTGCTGATGTGTTTGATGTAATTGGATGGTTCCCATAGGAAAATACTCAAAAATGTGAGTTTAGTTGCAAACTTTTCAAACCGGGCTGTTCGGGTGACTGCAGTGCTTTTCTGCAAAAGGATCGAAACCCTTCTTTTAAGTTGTTATGATGTGTTTGATGTAATTGGATGCTTACCAGGGAAAACACTCAAAAATGTGAGTTTAGTTGCAAACTTGTCAAACCGGGCAGTTCTGGAGTCGTTCGGGTGACTGCTGTGCTTTTTCGTGCAAAACGTATCGAGGTCGCTTGTTTTGACTTGTTATGATGTGTTTGATGTAATTGGATGGTTCCCATGGGAAAATACTCAAAAATGTGAGTTTAGTTGCAGACTCGTTAAACCGGGCAGTTCTGGAGCTCTTCGGGTGACTGCAGTGCTTTTTCGTGCAAAACGGATCGAGGAGCGCTTGTTTTAACTTGTGCTGATGTGTTTGATGTAATTGGATGGTTCCCATGGGAAAATACTAAAAAATGTGAGTTTAGTTGCAAACTTTTGAAACCGGGCAGTTCTGGAGCTCTTCGGTGACTGCAGTGCTTTTTCTTGCAAAACGTATCGAGGACGCTTGTTTTGACTGTGTGCTGATGTGTTTGATGTAATTGGATGGTTCCCATAGGAAAATACTCAAAAAATGTGAGTTTAGTTGCAAACTTGTCAAACCGGGCAGTTCTG
>RWGY01001085.1:0-22899 GCA_007726485.1 Eragrostis curvula | reverse complement strand
GGAGTTTTCGTGGAAGCCTTTTATTGCATCGCTGACCTCCAAATGGTCCTTGCCAATAAGCAAACAAAGAGTGGTCGTCTGAAACTACTTGAAGAAGTAAAATTTTGCAACATTTCGTCATGAGGAGTGTAGAAAACACATTTTTGTAGCATGCATGTGCAGAAGAGAATAGTGTGGAAAAGTGTGACAGTTGCTCCTTCAGTTTATTTCCACCTTTTTCTCCAACTTGGCGCCGATTTATTCCAGCTTAGCGAAGATGAGAATCTAATATTGCACCAACAATTTTTGCACACACACACACACACACACACACACACACACACACACACACACACACACACACACGAGAGACTGTACGTGCACGCACACACACTTATAATGCAAATACACTTAAAATATGGGAAATTTACTGCTACAGAACTTAAAACATTCTTCTGACTCGCAGCAAATTAGGCCAGAATTAATTTTTAATCTTATCTTAGTTTGGACCTTAATTAACCCTTCTGTAAAAAATAAAACAGAAAATATAATGATCTTAAAAGAAAAACAATTCGGCCCAGAACTGAAAAATAGCCTGGCCCAGCGCGCGAAAAACTAAGGAAAAAAATGGAAAAACCTATGCGCGCTAGTGGGCCAAAACTACATGTGAAAGAGGAGGAAATTTATCAATAAGGCAAGAATAATTAGGGGGGAAAACCTGAAAACTCTCTCTCCTCGCACAACCCTAGCGCTGCCACCACGTCGTGCCACCATCGTTCCGCCACTGAATTTCCCGCCAACGTTGTGGTTGACTTCTATCGGCCTATAACAGTGATCCATGAAGAGATGGATTATTTATGGTGCCAGTGAGGAAGATAGCTGCGGGGTAAGCTGCACCGCTGCTTCGTTGGCATCGTCACCTCCATCGAAGATGCCCCGCAAGAAGATTACAAGCCTGTGTTGACCAATTTTAGCCCCTTCCACAAGTTTGTACCACCATAGTTGCAACCAATATCAAATATATATGCATCATTCCCTTTATTTCTAAGTTCTTTATCTTGCAATATATCACCATACTTGCATATGGAACATCCAGAAGAAATAGAATGGATGGATCTTATAACCAAAACCTTTGTCACCAATTCTCAATATTTCTAATGAAATTTTGATATCATGACGGCTGACTCAATTTTTGCATGTTGGAGGGCATTTATTTCCCTGAATGTGCATAGGTCCACGCAAATTAAAGCAAAATGAAAGGTCCAACATGGGACGGGCCCAGTCAGCACCTTATCCACAAATGAACGAGAGGGGCGAGAGATTTTTCGCATACCACAGTGGCGGTGTGACACTATCAATGGAGGAGGTAGCAGGGGTTAGGGTACCGGGGATGTTGTTGAGGTGTGGGAAGGGAGCTCCAATCTCTGATGGGCATAGGGTTGAGAGGGGGGCAGCGATTCAGTGGTGCGACGGTGTCATCGGATTAGGATCCTCTACCTTTGTGAATGGTGACTTTGTGTGCCTTTGAGTCACTGACACATGAGGACACATGAATCTCATGATTTATAGACCCATATGTCAATAACTCAAAGGCACGCAAAGTCACCATTTACAAAGTTAGAGGATCTTCCAAAATAAACCTGGAGCGAATTTGCATTGACGCAGGCCCGCCGATCAGCAGAGCCAAGGTGGACGACCGCACAGGACCCCAGTTCAAGCTCTACCTACAGAGGCAGATCCTCCATGACGCCATGGCCATTTTTTTATGTTCTGTTCGGTTCATTGGTTGCCCGAGGAGGAAAAAAGGCATTTGAAGAGGTATGGGCTGTGTAGGCTTTGCACCATTCGGTATCTTCATGGGCTTTAAGTTTTAGCATTCACAAAAGGATAAAGGCCCATTGGCCATAATGCATCGCTCCACCAAGAAGGCCGGCAGGTACTGCGAGTGTGCGAAAGGGCCTGTAGCCTAGCGGTTACAAGAGCCTTAGTAGCACCTGAGGTCCTGGGTTCGACTCCCCGTAAGAGTGAATGTTCTAGGATTTAATGGCATTGTGCTTTCAGTGGTAAGTGACGCTCCCGTCGACAGCAAAGCGCCAGTGGTGACTTCGTCAATATCTAGGATGTGCCGGCACAGTCTTCGAAGATGCTCATAGGGGTAGGGTTTGCGTACGTGTGTTTATAGGGGTGAGTGTGCGTGCGTTGTGGGCGTCTGAGTTGTACTCTGTACTCAAAAAAAAAAAAACAAAGGTACTGCAAGTGTGTCCAGGTCCTAAATCTCTTTTTTTCTTCTTCCTATTTTAGCATGTGAAATAAACCTCAATGGTTTAGCTTTTGTTATAAATTAGAAGATTTGCAATATGTCCAAAAGAAAATTGCTCCCATATTTTTTGTAATTTAATTTCACTTGGTAAACGTACAGATTATTCTATAGAATCATGCCACTTGAATGCATTTATTAGATGAGTAGTATAAGATATCACAAGTTCAAACAATATTTACTAAAATTCTAAAGAGTTAAACTTTCCTGGATACATGTATTAGATGAGAAGTACAAGATAACACCCCAGCCCCTAACCACCCTTATTTTTTGTGTATGAAATTGCCTCAAAGATTCAAGCTTCAAAATTTATACGAGACAATTTGAGCTTGTGCTACTCTATGGCCAGCCTACAGGTTTTATGGGGCCTCATTTTGCATCTCAGACCAGGCCCCCAAATTTATGAAGACGGCCCTGATTTGACGAAACTTGGCCAAAACATATACGATGTGTTTGGGACAGTGGAGACGACTGATGTTTGGGACATGAACTGGATTCCTAGAGAGGGCCTAATGCGACCGGTGAATTGCATAAGCAACCCCCCCCCCCCCCCCCGGCAGGCGGTAAACGAGCTCATTGATGCACCGTCGGCAACCTGGAACATGCATGTGTTAAAACAACACTTTATGCGTGATTGGGAGATGATTTTGTATATTCCTCTCAGCACTAGGAGACAGGAGGATTTTTTGGGCATGGCACTTTGAAAAGTCTGGCATTATTACGGTCAGATCGGCTTACCGGATGTTGATTCACAACCAGGAAAGGAGGACGGATTGGATTGAAAGTAATGCTGGCAAGTCAGACATCAATGGTAAACAGAAAGACTGGGCAGATATTTGGAATGCCAAGGTTCCATCCAAAGTTCGTATTTTTCTTTGGAGACTTGCGAGGCAATCTATTCCAACTAGTGAAGTTCGCCGCCACAGGAACACGGCGCCCAATAGTAACTGCTCTATTTGTGGTCAATTGTGATTCTTGGAGTGTAATATGGCGCTATGTGTTTGGGCTCTGCAAGTAGAAAAATTACTGGACTTCATTAGCCAAGTTCAACTTGATGATGCTCGAGGATGGTTGAATGAGGCAATAAGCAACTCTTCGACATGAGGACCTACGTCTAGTCGTTACTATGTGGTCGATTTGGTATGCTAGCTAGGCGGAAAGCGATACACGAGAATATTTTTCAAAGCCCGTTGTCAACTCACAGTTTTGTGAAGAGGTTCCTCGCCGACCTGGAGCTAGCTAATAAACCACAACCGAAGGAGAAGCAACTTGTACATGCTCATGTCCCGCGTTGGATCCCGCCCCCAACGGGACTGGTAAAGATCAATGTCGACGCTGCTATATCTAAGAACTCGGGCATTGCAATGATGGCTAGCTGCAGTTGTGCGAGATGAAGTTGGAAATTTCCAAGGTGCTTCAGTGCTCCTGATTGAGGGTACCTCAGACCCCGAAATAGCAGATCACCACCAGAATTCCCAGCTTTGCCGAGTGTCTGGGGCACTCGGCAAAGGGCGAAATACACTCGGCAAATGCTTTGCGGAGTGTAACACTCGGCAAAGTGCACTCGGGCAGAAGATACTCGGTAAATCCCCTCTTTCCCGAGTTTTTTTTGTCGGACACACGGCAAAACTTTACCGAGTGTCATTTTTTACCAAGTGTAAATTGAAAAACGTCAAAAAAATAGCAAAAAAAAATTTAACAAGGGGAGGCCCCACCACTAGCCAGCCACACGACCCGGTCATTTTTAAACAAGCCACGGCAATTTTCACGCACTATGCAGGCGGTGAGATTTGAGAACCCACAACCTCTCCTTCACAAATAACGTCTTCTACCACTACACGTCTACACCACGCACTCAATTGTGTATATATACTATTTTGATTCCTTACATATTATACATAATTAAATGTAAATTATTTATTAGAAGCCCTAAACAGATTCAAACTAAATAGTTGTTAACTACAAAGTTTCATAACTTTTCGAGATCTACAACTTTTATTTTGGTAGTTTCTCCATCCGAGGTCGTTTACAAAATTTGAATTTCAAATTTGAGAAATTTAAACCTTTTTTATGTTGACAAGATGATTTTAAATAAACAAGTTGCCAACTACAAAGTTTCATAACTTTTCTATATCTACAACTTTCATTTTGGTAGTTTCTCCATCCAAGGTTGTTTGTAAAATTCAAATTTTCAAATTTAAGAAATTCATATGAATATTTTTGTTGACAAAATTAAATCAAATAAAAAAAATTCAACTACAAAGACGCACAACTTATGAAGATCTACCACTTTTTATTTTGGTAATTTATTCATTCAACATAGTGGTAGTAATATTTTTCACAAATCTTATATATCTCTTTTATACGTTTCATGAAACTATACGAAAGATGTAGATTTTGTGAACAATTTTTCTATCATTTTGTTAAATCAAAACATGATCCAAATAAGAGTTGTAGATCTCTAAAAGTTACACAACTTTGTATTTCAATATTTTTTATTTTGAATTCGTTTAGGGCTTCAAAAATAATCCAAATAAGTTTGAAATCCGCTTTGCCGAGTGTCAAAGAAAATACACTCGGCAAAGACCCTTTTGCCCGAGTGTATTATTTTTGACACGCGGCAAAGTATTTTCTTTGCTGAGTATTTATTTTTTACACTCGGTAAAATAATCTTTTCTGAGTGTTTATTTTTTACACTCGACAAAGAAAACCTTTGCCGAGCGGATTTTTGCCGAGTGCCCGAAAACAAACACTCGGCAAAGGTGTCGGTACTCAGAAAAAAGCCGATTTCTGGTAGTGAGAGGCCATGGCCTGCAGGGAGGGTCTTGCTCTCGCGAGTGATCTTGTGTTGCATAGATTCAAACTTGCAAATGATTGTGCCATTGTAGTGCGAAGCTTGCAAAGGCCTGGGATGGGGCCTTACGGCCATATCATTAGAGAGATCAAAGCACGGAAGGTACGTTTTGCGATAGCAGATATCGTTCACGAACGTCGATGCTCTAATGGTGATGCTCATAGATTAGCTAAGAGTTCAATTTATGAAACCTTAGGAAGACATGTTTGGTTTTTAACTCCTCCTGATGTAGGGCGCGTTCGGTGCAAGGCCTTTAGAGGCCTCTAAAGGCCCGGTGCTGAATTCTAGCACTAAAGGCCCGAACGGGCCCTCTAAAATTTAGAGTTTAGTGGGCCTGCAGGGGAGGCCCTCTAAACCTTATCCCCTCGCATCGGACGCGAGTGCCCTTATCCGCTCGCGTCCGCCTCCTCTCGCCCACCGCTCGCGTCCGCCTCCTCTCGCCCACCGCTCGCGTCCGCATCTAGGTCACGCCGCCGCCGAAGCCGTCCTGGCGTCAATCCGCCACCGCCGAGCCCCTTTGAGAAGTCCGTTCATGCTGCGGATCCGGCTGGCTTCTGCAAAGCGGCGTCGCTCGCGTACGTCGAGCAACGGTCGCCATCGCCGCCGGATCTTGAGCGCCTCCGTGCCCGTGGCGCCGGCGGCCGACGACGTCAAGAGCAGCTCCTCGTCCAACATGGATGGATTCGGGGCGGGCGGCGTGGGAGGAGACGGGACCCGGGACTTGTTCCCTAACCCGGATCCGTACTCCTACAGCGGCGCTTCCCGGCTCGATCTCGGCCGCCTCGACCTCAACTCCGACGGCTTCCCACCCCCTGGCAACTTCCTCGGCACCGTTGACCTCGGCGGCCCTTATGGATTAGGCATCGGCTCGAGTTCCGGCTACACCGGTCCTCCTGCTCCTATGTTTGCTGGTCCTACTCCTCCTGCCATTGTTCCTGCTTATGGGCCAGTTGGTGTTGGCCATGGAGGCGGTGGACCTGCGTGTTGCTATTGGAATTTCTGATGGTGCTGGATCTGGCCGCGGGGTTGGTGGCCTTCCTGCTGGCCGTCGCCGTTCAAGTCGTGCTGGTGGTGGTGCTGCTGCTCGGCGGGGTGGTGGGCCTGGTAGCGGTGGTGTACGTGGACGTGTTGCTGCGCGGTGTGGTCCTGGTGGCCGTGGCCGTGGTGCTGCGGCTCTTGGTGGTCCTGCGCGTGGTGGTGCTGTTGGTCGTGGCCGAGACTCCAGCGACGACGCCGAGGAGCCTGACGACTCCAATAGTGGCGACGATGATGACGCAGTTCTCCCATGGTGGACCGATCGGGTATGATGCCTCCTATCCGTTGCACTTTCTTTTAGGCGCCTCCAACTTAATTAGAGTTCAGGTTGGTCGCTTAATTCATTGATATATGCCACAATTTAGGAGTGCCCTAGGAGTCAATGGAACGATGAAAAAACAGAGATTTTGTTGGATATTATGATTGAGGCAAAGATGAAAGGTTACTATGTCAACGGAAATATGACTCCCCGTGCCTATAATTTTCTTCGACTACAATTTTACCAGAGGACCAATATCAAGCAGAGTAAGGTACAGATGCGCAATAGGCTGTCCCAATTGAAAGTAATGTATGGCATCTGTAATCGACTACATGACCAGACTGGTAGGGGTGCACATGCAAATGGTGGCCAAAGGCATCGAAGAAATGGTGGCGGCACACCCTGCAGGTACGGAACACCTTCCATACAAGTTGTTAGACTGATGTGTTTCATGTTACAAGGAAACACTGATGTGATAATATTTGAATTGACAATTTGTAGGGAAAAAATTTGGCCGAGCTCCATAACTTGAAGCATGCTGGACCACCATACTATGAGAAGTTGAAAGAGGTATTCCATGGTGTTGTTGTCGATGGATCAACTGCTTATTATCCAGGAGACGAGTCTGAAGATGAAGATGAAGCAGAACATGAAGAAGAAGATGAAGAAGAAGGTGCTGAAGATGAAGATGACGATGCTGGGGAACCCTATGCTCTGCGTTCACCTTATGGTTCGCCCTACGGTTTCCATTCCAGCCCACAAACCTCAGGTAGCCGCAAGAGGGGGAGCAGTACTAATACTACCGGAGCTAGCCCATCCAAGAGGAGTAGGACCCAATGATTACTGCTTTCAATCGTATGACAGATAAACAGGACTTGGCGCAGCAAGCTAAGTTGGATTTCCTGAGGGAACAGAATCAAGAACATAGGGCATTCATGAGGGAACAAGCTGAAGTGCAGATGGAACTTGAGAGGAAAAAACTTGAAATGAGGGCCGAGCTTGAGAGGAGAAGGGAAGAAAGACATGAGAAGAAGGAGGCCGACGAGATGGCAACATTGGAGAAGATGTACGAAATTGCAGTTGCCGACGGATGGGACACGGGCAGCATTGAATACATGGCCCTGTCTTATCTGTTTTATGATAATGCGCCACGGACTATGTGGTTGCGCTGCAAAACACCTGAGGCCCGGCTCAATTTCATCCGCCACTGGATTAACATCAATAAACTTGTGTAATGCTACCTGAGTGCCTTTGATGCGAGTTTGGATCTGTTTGTTGCGTGTATTGTTAGTTGCGGACATGTAACTTTTATGCGAGTTGGGAACTTTGTCACCTAGAGTTGTAATAATTGTTTGAGTACTGAACCTTCTTTCTCAGTTGAGAACTTTTTCATGCCGATTGTTTGTTTCTAGTGCATAGTGTATGTTCTTATTTGTTGGCCACTGTCCTGTGTACATGTTTAGTTGGCAGCTAAATTGTCATTCTTATGGTCTATTTTTTTCCAATGACATGTCTGCTGATCCATAGTTCTCCTTGCCGGGTATGTTCTCCACCAACATGGAATGGATGCGAAGGCAGCAGCTGTGCATGGAAATGGTGGACGACGAAGAAGAAGCTTTCAATGCCCGGCTTCCTCAACTCCTCTATGGTATGCTACATGACCACCAACACTTCAATAAGACCCCACGACCCAGGGGTAAAGAGAGTGGCCTGGACTTTGTGCTCAGAATTATGTCATCTGATTATTTGTGTCGATCCAACTTTAGAATGTTGCCACATTTGTTTCATGAATTGCATACCATCTTAGTTCAGTCATATGGTCTGCAGTCAAGCAAGAAATGTTGTAGCATTGAGGCATTAGGAATGTTTCTGTGGACAGTTGCAAGTCATCAACCATATCGGAAAGTAGAGACCATTTTTGGTAGGTCTCTAGATACTATCCACCGTATTTTCTACAAGGTCTTGAACTGTGTTGGCAAGCTAGCGGAGGAACTAATTAAGCCTTTGCGCCACCAAGATAGCCACATTCACCCACGGCTGCAAGAGGCTAGGTTCAAGGGGTTGTTCAACGATTGCATAGGGGCAATTGATGATACGCATGTACATGTCACAGTTGCAACCGATAAGGTTATGCAGTACATTAACCGGAAGGGTTGGACATCACAAAATGTAATGGTTGTGGTGGACTTTGATTTGAGATTCACCTTTGTACCTGCTGGATGGCCTGGTTCAGTTCATGACGTGAGAGTGTTCAATGATGCAACGCTCGAAAGATATGCGGACAAATTTCATCATCCACCCACTGGTAAGGCAACATAAATCAAAATTTGTTGGTTATGTTTCGGTGCTGCATCGCTATGCATTTCTATTAATATTGCGCAATCATTTCAATTAGTAGTCAACTTGTGGTAGTCATGGATTGCTAACCGTCTAATGCTTTGTATGCGGGTAAGTACTACCTAGTGGACTCCGGGTACCCAAACAGACCGGGCTATTTGGCACCATACAAGGTAGGGGTGGGCGTTCGGTTTTACCCGAACTTTCGGTCCGGTTTTTTCGGTCTTTGTAAATTTCGGTCATCTAAAATTGCTACCCGAAATAACATTAGAAGTTAGGGTACCCGACAATTTCGGGTACATAAAATTTCGGTTCGGTCTTCGGTTATACCCAAACTACCCAATTCTACAAAATTGTCGCATAAGTTTCAGCAGCATATAACTTTTAGCATTTTATTCTAACAAATCAAAGTGCATCACGGTGATGCATGGTGCTTTTCTGTCGTGCTATGGACTCCAAGATGAAGCCAGGGCATGGACTCCTGAGTTTGGAAAGCATGTGCACGAGCCAAGGGCAGAGGAACGAATAAAACCTAGCTGAGTTGATTGTTTCTATGGGTTGTAATGGGTGCCTATCAATATTTCGGTCTTTCGGGTTATTCGGTTACCCGAGACTAATACCCGAACTTGACTGAAATAAATCGGTTATCTCAAACAAGTACCCAATATATTACCCGATACCCGAAATATCGGTCTTTTCGGTCTCGGTCTCGGTTTTTTCGGTTTCGGTTCTTCGGTCTCGGTTTTTATGCCCACCCCTAATACAAGGGAACAAAGTACCATGTTAAAGAATATAGGCAGGGTAGAATGCCAAGAGGTATGAAAGAAACATTCAACTGAAGCGTCTCCGCTTTTCGCAGGATCGAGTCGGTCAAGCGCTGATGAACAGACGCAACAGTACAGCATATAAAAAGCACAAATTAAGTCTTTAAGTGATTACATTAATCCAATTAAAAACATAGAGTCGCACAGCGGAAATAACGATACAAGTCTAGAAATAAAGTACAAGCGCACGCGCTCACGATACACAGGAACCCGCATCCAAAGCCATGAAGATGCGGACTCGAGAGGAGATCACTCCTCAGTCTCCCAGTGGGCTGTCCAACCAAAGGGAAGCTGGCCATCCCACTGTCCACCTCCACCCGTAGAGTCAGGGATAAAGGTGCTACCTGCAATAAAATCATAAAGAGCCAAACCCTGAGCAACTAATACTCAGCAAGTCTTACCCGTCAAATTGGCTATCGACAGCCGACTCCTAATATGCAAGGCTACAAAGGGGTGGCTGACTCAATAGCATAACTCGCACTAATTACTTGATCCTTACTTTCAAGTTTTATTTTTCAAAATAAGTACTTATCCAGTAATACAGTGTGCATATCTCTCAAACATGTATAAAGTAACAATACATCAACGGTGACAGTATATATATAGCAATGTAAATAACAGTAAGGTAAATAGACTAGCATCATATCATCCATCATGTCACACTACGATGTGACGCAGTGAGCAAGGTTGCTCTTGACCGAGAGCGGCGGCATCGATGTACATCCTGCAGGAGAAAAACCTGACCACACGACATATGCGGCAAAGGCCACATATGGCAACCGTTTGCAAGGGTCCCCCTGAAGCTAGGCCGGATCCAACCCCTCCCGAGAAAGGTACCTCCCGCCACGGTCCCCGTCCCAGACGTACGCCCCGTTCGGGAGGCATCCCTTCTCTCCCGAAATACCATGATAGAAAGGGCAGGCTTCCACCGCACAGCAGGGCAACTCGAGCTACTAAGTTTACTAGGCCCATAAAAACACTAGCATGTGATCAGTACGTTCGAACTTGCTCAACAGGGCCAACAACGGATGGTCCATAACCGACACAGACGGGGCTACACCACCGTGAAGGCCCAGCCTTCTCCAACCATCCTATACAAGCAATTCCCCGTTCGGTCTCAACAAATCCTAAATCCAGCTAGTACAATCCAGGGTCCCTATCATGCGAGTGGGACCTACCACTCGACTTCTACCGTCCGCTAGCCACTAAGCCTAGCAAGTTCTAACGTAACCTAGACCACATCTACAAAAATAGGACACAAGGTAGGATATGGAAGGGTAGTCCTAATGCAGTTCTAAGTTTTCACATCAACTCCTAATAAACCTAATGCACAATCAATTACTAGCCCCAATCAAGTGCCAAAATAAAATCCTAAATAGGGAGGCATGCACCGGGGCTTGCCTGGCTCAGGAGCGTAGCTAACGGGGTCAGCGGGGTCAGTGTCCTGCAGCGGCTGCTCCTCCTGCACCTCCTGGGTCTGCTCCTCCGGCAGCTGAAAGTCCAGTGGCTCCGGAGTCGTCTCTGTCACTACACGTTATGACAAGGAAAATAATGCAAAGTTAGGTGCAAGAATATGATGTAATTCATGATTTAATTACTTGATAGGACAGTCATTTACACTGTAAGTGCAAATGATTAACTTTGTTAATTAATTTCGTCTGGAGTATTTCCTTCATTAACTTTTAATAAAGTTCACCATTAATCAACTTAGGCAAGTTAAATGAATAATGTGATTTTGAAAGTTGATTTATGTCCAGTGGCATTTTTTTGGTGAAGAGTGCCACTGGAAGTAATTTATGGTGAAGCTTCATGATTTATTCCAAAGTAGATTATTTATAATAATTTATACAGTGTAGAACATGATTTAAATCATAAGAAAATAATTAGACAACATGTGACAGTGGAAAAATGCTCTGTAGGTGTGTTATCAGATTCTTAACAGGCATGCAAGAGTTCAGGATTTATTGGGCAACAGAGAATTTATAAGGAATTAAACAAGATCTGGACAGATGTATTTTCCAGAAAATACACAATCTGCAAAAGTGTGTTTTGGTATTTTTCCTGGACAGAGGATGTTACGTGGATTCCAAAGAAATTGGATTTGTATTTTTCTGATGCGTATTTTATTTTCTATGCCTTTTTGAAGTTTCTGTGCATTTTCTGAAATTAACTAAATCTGGAAATAATTTAAAATAGGCGCAACCAATCAGATCTGAGCCACACATCGGGCTACACAGATCAGGCCGCACCAGATCCAGCCACTGGCGTGCGAGAACGCTCGCGGGGCCACGGAGTTAGCCACACGGGATCCCGTGTAGCCACACGAGATCCATGCCCTGTGGTCTCCCGTGCGCAGGCCGGAACCGTCGCCGGAGAGCGGCAGTGCTACTCGCCGGAGTAAGCTCCGGTGAGCGCATCGGCTAGCGAAGGGCATGAGCGGGGGCAGAGCGAGACGAGGATCTCACCTCGACGACGAGGAGCAAGCGGGGATGGCCGGAGTAGCGTCGGCGACGAGAGGCGGCGGTTGGCGGAAGTGCGGCGACGTCGCGGGCTCGCTACAGTCGACGAAGAGCTGCAGCCGCTGGCTCGCGAGCTTCACGGAGGTGAGGGGAAGCCCGGCGGCCAGCACGTCGACGACGAGGGGGCTCGGAGGGTGGTGCTCGTCGGAGGGGTCGCGCGAGGAAGAAGACCAGTGCGCGGGGAAGAAACTCAAATCCGGCGGTTACTCTGCGGAAGGAGGAGAATGGCGGGGTCAGAGAGGTGCGAGAGGTCTAGGCGCACCTCTGTGCGCGAGGGATTGAAGCGAGGCTCACCGGAGTGCGGCAATTTCTGCGGCGAGGTGGGGGAGCTCGGCTGCCGGTCTCGGGGAAGAAGTCCTCGAGTTGGCGCGCTTCAACCCGGGGAAGCAGGGACGGCGTCCCAGGGGAGCTCCATGACGCCTCGGCGCACACACTCGCACCAACCAACAGCCGGCAGGGGCTTCGGAGCGGTGGTGCGATGGTTTGCTCGACCGGAGGGCGGCAATGGCGGTGGCGCTAGGGTTTGCAGGCCGGGAGCGGGGGAAATGGGTGGAAATGAGGCCGGGAGGGGCGCGGCTGGTGTTTTGACGCCGCGACGCGGTCGGGAGCGGGCCAGCGCGTCGCGCAACATCGCCGGTCGGCGTCGGCGACGTGGAGCTAAAGCTCCGACGCGCGCAGTGAGAGTGGACTGGCTGACATGCGGGCCCGTCGGCATCTTTTCTTTTTCCTGAATTAATTCAAACTGAAATTTCCCCAAACTTTAGCACTGAATTTGAACTAGCAAACGAACTCCAAAAATTGTGAAACCAATTGCATTCGAAAGATCATGAAATTCTCTTTCCAGTGACATAACATGCACATCTCAATTCGAAACAGAATTCAAATGGCACCTAGTCAAAGTTGGACATTTTTGGAAGTTTGGGGATTTATTTGAGCATCGAAATGAATTTCAAAAATCACCAAAAATTCTCCAAAATTCTTATTTCAGAAGGGCTACTCACTGGTATTTTTGGTTGCTCGAGTTGTTGTGCAAAAATTTGACTTCTTTCACAACCTATGGTTTGAACATTGTTTGAACTTTGAATTTCGAATTTTGAGTTTGGTTGGATTTCAGTCTTTGCTCAGTTTGGGTTTGCACTATTCTGCCCTATTTTGAATTGCAGTGACACGGGGTGTCACAGCCCTCCCCCCTTAAAGAAATCTCGTCCCGAGATTAAAGAGAAGGAGGAAAAACGAATGGCGAAAGAACGAAGAAAAAGATGCAAAAATGGAACAACTTAATGACGCACCTCGGAGGTAGAAAACCAGGAAAATGGGAGTTCAAGAACTCCGCTGTCTCCCAAGTGGCCTCGGCCTTAGAGTGGTTGCTCCATTGCACCTTATAGAATCTGGAAGTGCTCTTCCTGGTGACTCGGTCCTTCTGATCGACAATACCAATAGGCTGCTCGGGGTATGTCAAATCTGGCTCAAGCTGCTCAACACCACTGACCACTCTGTCACTAGGAACCTTCAAGCACTTCTTCAGCTGCGATACGTGGAACACATTGTGAACACTGGAGAGGTTGGAGGGCAACTCCAATCTATAAGCAACGGGTCCACATCTCTCAATTATCTGGAACGGTCCAACGTATCTTGGGGCTAACTTTCCCCTGACGCCAAACCGACGTACACCCTTCATGGGAGAGACACGAAGGTATACGTGGTCGCCAACTGCAAACACCAACGGTCGGCGTCTTCTATCAGCATAGCTCTTCTGTCGAGACTTGGCTGCTCTCAAGTAGGACTGAATGCGGCGAACAGTCTCCTCTGCTGCTGCCACTAAATCTGGTGTGGGAATGACCTCCACATCAGCCACAACTGTCTCCTCTGCTGCTGCCTGGAAGATGACTCTCTCGCCGGCCTCAACCCAATTAAGGGGAGTCCGACAACGATGTCCATACAAGGCCTCAAACGGTGCCATCTTGATGCTCTCCTGATAGCTGTTGTTGTATGAGAACTTTGCAAGAGGTAAGCTCTCATCCCAACACTTGCCATGGTGTATCACACAGGCACGAAGCATATCCTCTAAAATCTGATTCACCCTCTCTGTCTGGCCATCTGTCTGAGGGTGATAAGCTGCACTGCGAATCAAAGTGGTGCCCAAAGAAGCATGTAGCTGCTCCCAGAAACGAGAAACAAACTGAGGTCCTCGATCAGAAATAATGGTCTTGGGCACTCCATGCAAACAGAGAATCCGAGCAATATACAACTCAGCATACTTCTTCACATTGTAACGGGTGTGCACGGGGATAAAGTGAGCAGACTTGGTCAATCGATCAACAATCACCCAAATAGAATCATGCTTCTGTGATGTGAGAGGTAAGCCAACAATGAAATCCATGCTGATATCCTCCCACTTCCAAGCAGGAACACTCAAAGGCTGAAGCAACCCTGCAGGCTTACATGTATTCTGCCTTGACTCTCCTGCAAGTGTCACACTCAGAAACGTACTGTGCGACCTCCTGCTTCATGCGGGTCCACCAGAAGCGACTCCTCAAATCCTGGTACATCTTGTTGCTACCAGGGTGGATGGAATACTTGGACAAGTGCGCTTCATCAAGAATCTTCCTGCGCAACTCAAAGTCCTTAGGAACCACCAATCTGTCCTGGAACCATAGGACTCCATCCTCATCCTCTCTGAAACACTGGACTCTAGCTTCCCCGAGCTTGAGTCTCCTCCTGAGGTGATGCACCTTCTCATCCTTCTTCTGCGCTGCCACAATCTCATCTCGCAGGGTCAGAACAAGTGATATATTGGCCAAGGAGCCATAAGCATACACTCTAAGACTGGGCTCTGCCTCTGCATAAGGAGCTGCGATGAGATTATTGCAATGAGCCTTGTGACTCAAAGCATCAGCAACCACATTAGCCTTCCCTGGGTGATAGTGAATCTCCAGATCATAGTCCTTGATCAGCTCTAACCATCTCCTTTGGCGCATGTTCAGATCTGACTGCGTGAATATATACTTGAGGCTCTTGTGATCTGTGTAGATATGCACCAGATTTCCCAACAGATAATGCCGCCATACTTTCAAAGCAAGTACGACAACTGCAAGCTCAAGATCGTGAGTGGGGTAATGCTCTTCATGTCGCTTAAGCTGCCGAGAGACATAAGCAATTACCCTGCCATCCTACATCAGCACACCACCAAGACCAGTACCGGAAGCATCACAATACACATCAAATGGCTTGGTGATATCAGGCTGAGCTAAAACTGGAGCGGTAGTGAGAAGCTTCTTCAGATTCTGGAAAGCATCACCACACTGCGGGCTCCACACAAATCTCATGTTCTTCTTCAGCAACTCAGTGATGGGCTTGGAGACCTTAGAGAATTTCGGAATAAACCGACGGTAATAACCAGCCAAACCCAAGAAGCTGCGAATCTGAGAGACAGTCGTAGGTGCATGTTGACGGTCGTTACGGCACGATTTTAACCGTCAAATACCTGCACAAATGGAATCAAAGTAAACACCAAACATAGTGGTAGGGTTTTAAACTAACGAATTCCACAAGTCTTGGTGAAATTATGGGTGCAGGTGCAATCAAGATGAATCCTATACAAACCCGAGGGAAAAGAGGCCCAAAACTCCAAATCCTGGAACTCAGTTTTTCCCAGAATAAAGATACCTTCCAAGGGCCCAATAACCGAGAGAAACACTCAAGTTTACCCATAGCACTCGGGACCAAGGTCAAGGAACAGAGGGGAGACCACCTGCCAAGGCTCAGCCCAGGTGGGGCCAGCCACAGGTCGGCCGACCCCCCCTAGCTGGGTCGGCCGACCCCCCCTAAAGCCCATTGAGGCCCACTCTTCTATGGCGGTTCGCAACCGACGTTGCAATGTCGGTTCCCCCTGCAATCAATGATACCACCTCGCGGAACCGACTCAATTCCACCGACCTTGGAGGCTATATAATAAGGGGTACCCCCCTCCTCTCAAGACACAAAACAAGACAACACACATTGACACTAAGAGGAATCCATTATCTAGCATTAGACTAGTCTCTAGGCTGTAGAGGAGTAGAGGGGAGAGTTTGGTAGAGGAGAGGGCTGTCCTCCCTTTTGTTAGGACTTAGCCCAATCTTGTATCTTGAGGATACTTGCTAATAATATATCGTTCGTTCGTTGTTCGTTCATCGTTCGTTCGCCGTTCATCTCATATTAAGTAAGTATCAAGGTCCACCTCAATAGAATTATCTTCTTTGTTCCTCATGCCTTATGATTGTACTAGTATGATAGCCATGTGCTTTCTATGTGGTTGTTATCTAGTCATGATTGGTTGCTTCATGCTTGACATGTCTTTATTCATTCGTTTATGTCCTTACACTCGATTCATGCATGAAGTGGTGAGACATGCTCGGGCCCATAACTTGTTAATCCGTAGGGTTAGAGTTATGTGTGATATAGATCGTAGCTTGTTAATCCGCAGGGTTAGAGTTACGCATGTCTCACCCATTTACTTGATGATCCGTAGGGTCAGAGTCATGCATGTTCTAGCACTTGATCTGTTGATCCGTCGGGTCAGGATTAGGTGTACTCTTATTCCCGACTTGATGATCCGAAGGGTCAAAGTCTCGTGGGAATCGAGAGTACTGTTTAGCAATGTGAGCGTGGTGCTTAGGTTGATAAACAGCTTTGAGTGTCTGGTTGTCTGCTTGAACAAGAGAAGGTCTGGCAGCGAGGACTTAATTGCCTTGCTGTCACGTGACCCTAGGACTGGCATAGGGACTTAATAGCCCTAGTGTCACGTGTCCTGGTAGAGGGTTGCCGGTAGGTGGTGACAGCCCTGCTGTGCTTAATCCTCTTTGTTCTACGGTAGATAGCCTTGATTGCCTGGTAGAAGGAATACCGGTAGGTGGTGACAGCCCTGCTGGTTACCCCCCTTGTTCCAGGTTGACATAGAGCTTAGACTTGTATGTGTTGCATGATCAGGAATATAAGAAGTACATAAGGATCCATCTCGGCTCTCTTCTTAACCCCGCTTAGCCTAGGCTTAGTTCTAGTGTTAGATTGGATTGCTCTGGTTGTGTTGTCACACTACCCCTACCATACTTTTATCCTTACTCCTGTTTAGACCTTGGTACATTATTAGTTATGTGATTATGAACTTTGATATCTCGTAAACCACCGCCTTCCCTGTGGAAAATACGATACCCTTGAATACTCACGGGTGAAGTGCTACAACGGTATTCTCCGTGCGCTTGCGGATTTATCTGTGACCGTAAGAAATACCAACAAGCATTTCTGGCGCCGTTGCCGGGGAAGGCACTGGTTGAAGAGTCACTAGCATTGTTTATAATTATATTTCTTTTAATTACCACTGTCTAGATAGGTCTACCTTTGCTTTGTTTTCTCTTTATGTGAAAACAGGGTAGTGTACCTCTGGCGTTGACCTATCGAGGCAATACACAGAAAATCAAGAAGTAATCTTGAGACGAACAAGACCGCGAGTCACCCATCCTCAAGAATACTCTCGATAGTCAAGCCAGCTACATCCACACCATCAAGCTCAACGCCAATGGCTGAAAAGTTGTTCCAAGAATACTCCGCTGCCGTTGTTGACCGTATGGCACTTGGGCCACACGTCAGCACTGGAGACGGAAACTTCAGACTTAGAGCCAGCCAAATCTACATGGTGCAGGCCAATCCATTCCATGGAACGGCCAACGAGGACGCAAGCACCCATCTTCGAAAATTCCTGAAGGTTTGCAAAACTTTGTCCATCAAGGGAGTCAACCAAGATGTCATCCGACTTCGTCTATTTCCCTATTCTCTTGTGGGGGAAGTAAGACAATGGTTCTATGCCAACCCAAGTGTTGCGACCACTTGGGATGATTGCTCTGAAGCGTTCCTCGAGAAATACTCTCCAAGAGGCAAAGCCTATGCCCTTCATGTACAGACTCCAAACTTTTGGAGAGCACAAGAAGAATCCATTCCTAAAGCATGGGAGAAACTTCAAGATTATTTGACAACATGCCCTGATCGTGGAATGGATGATTGGACAATATTGATCAATTTCTACCACGGGTTGACACAACCAGCTCGTGACTATCTTGATTCTCGTGCCGAGGGGAGCATCTTCTCACTTACCGCTGCGGAAGCAACAAAATTAGTTGAGAAGGTAGCTATCGGTGAAGGGTGGAGACCACACCCTCAACAGGAAGAGACGCCTTCCAACATCACCCTAAAAGGGAAGCACAAGGGGAGAAGGCTTCGCACAAGTGCTTTGAAAAGACAGCTACAACCCCAACACGAGAAGTTGTTTGCATCCTCATCTCCGGGATCAAGCACCAAGTCGCCAAGCTAAACGCAATGGAGAGAAGTCTTGCTCATTGGACTTAAAACGATGATGCCCTTGCCAAAGGTAAATTGGTAGTTATCTCATATTTGATTTCCATTTCCACATGCATATTTGAATTTCCTCAATTGCATTCCTGCATTTCATTTACATATTTGATTCTTACCCATCATTTTGCATATTTGAATTCTCCCTCGACATGCATTTCCATTGTTTGCATGTTTGAATCTTTCCGACTTTTGTTTGGGATTTTTCAAACCACATTACATTTACAAAAAATTTCTTTATTTTTGAAAATGAGTTTGAGGCAATCTTTTTTATGGAGAATGTTTTGAGCAAAATTTTGGAGGAATTTTTGGCACAACTCCCTCTGGCTTTCCAACACATAGCCATCATGAGGTTGTCAACCAAAATTGGACTTCATTTCATTATATTTGTTTCCAGAGTGCTTGGTGCCTTCACTTTTCATTCCACTCAAGCACTCTTTTCCAAAATTCTTACTCTTGCATTTCCCGAGAATTTTCATTGTTTGCCCCAAGTTCAAGAACAAGATCTCCTTGAAAAAAAAAATCTGAGAGAATAAATTTGGTAAAATTTAACTTGAGCCAACTTTTTGGAAAATGCTTTGAGCAAAAGTCTTGATGGAATTTGGCACAGCCCCCTTGACTTTAAAGCATATAGCCATTGTGGGGCTGTTGACCAAGTTGAACTTCATTTCTTTTTATTTGGATGCAAGGGTGTTTGGATTCTCCAAGTTCATCCCTTCCGCACTCAAGCACCCCTAAGACAAAATTCTTGCTCTTGCATTTCCCCAATTTTCCACGATGTTTTGTCTCAAGTTTAAGAAAAAGATTTTCTCTTTTCGTTGGTTCTCTTATTTGCATAGTTGGAGTCTTTCAAAAATAAACTTCTTCGATCTTCAGTCGTCTCCAACTCTTCTTTTTCTTTTTTTTCGAAAATCATTCTCAAAGAGAGATAATTTTGAGACAAACCCTTTTGGCTTTTCGTCTCGAAGTTAAGAAAAAGATTTCCCTTTCTCTTCTTTTATATTTGTTCAATAAATTGAGTTGCGATAAAAAAAGACATCCTTGCAAAGGCAACCGACGGGAAATCCATTTGGTTTTCACTAACGTAACCCGTGCTCGAGTTCGCTTTTGTGTTCTTGCTCTTATGTGCAGCCAGGATAAAGGCCAAAAATCAGCTCATCAACACGTTGAAGAAGGCGACAAGTTCAAACACAAGTCACCCCCGACGTGACACATACTCGTCCCCCTCCATTGAGCTCATGCCTAATGTGAGAAGATTGGCATGAAGAGCCTCACGAAGATCCCATGGAGGAGGACCATGATGAAAACAACACGTCAAGACTCCTCTTCGACACCAACCTTGTCTTGGTGTGCGAAAAGAAGGTACAAGCCTACAACTTCAATTCGAAATCTCTGCACAACGAAGGTATGACCACATTCTTTGCTAATAATTGGAAGCCCAAGGGTGATATGGTTTTTGTTCGTGTGGATGAGTATGGCTCCCACCTACTTACCACATGATTTCCCATGCATCCTTGTAGTAGTTAGGCAATGGTACTACCCTTCGGTTCTTCCATAGGAAGTATCACCCTTCATGCACACATCCTTACTTTCTACTAAGCTTTCATAAGCATTGCTTGTCAGACTTTGAGCCTACAACTCCTGATCTTCACAAGCATGCTCTTTGGCAATGAATCACATCCCTTCTTGTGCTTGATGCATGGTTGGCTTGCCATGACTTGTGTTCCTCAAAGCAATCATAGACATATCTGTATGAGGAATGAGCTTAGAATCCTCTTGCCATGGTTAACAATATCAAAATCCCTCCTATGCAATGCATGAATGGTTAGAACTCTCCAAGCAATTTGGACTTCTTGAGTGCACCTCGTTGTTTTCTCATATCATTCATGGAGTTGGGGCTTACATTGTTTCGAGTTTTCATATCACTAAGCCCCAAGTTGTTTTTAATCAACGAGGATTATCTTGCCCATGGTCACACTCAATCTTGGTCCACATGACTTGCTTGTGCCTTTCTTCCTCGGCTGTACAAATGAGGTCCGGTCATCTAACCCGGGACCTTGTTTGTATGTGCTCCGAGAGCTAACCATGCCTCTCCAAGTTGGATGAAGATTGCTTGCAGGAGTAGTGTTTCTGGCAGGATTCTCAAGAGCTGAATAAGAATTGCAGCCATGCGAGTGCCACCACCATTGTGACACTTAGTGGCAGCAAAATATGGAGGACAAGATCGCCACTTCACAGCCACGCTGCTCAAAAAAAAAAAAACCCAAAATGACTGTATGGCCTACTACCACAACCACATGGGGCGCAATTCCAAATCATGGGCCAGAGCAAAGAACAAGTGTGGGGGGAGGTTCCCCCCCCCCCCCCCCCACAAAGGCAACTTGTATCGCAACTTGTATCCTTTTTCGTCCACCTTGAAAATGTCAAAATAAAATAAAATTTATAAAATTAAAATCAAAATAACACTTGAAAAAAAAAATAATAAGTAAGCTAGGTGCTTCTTCTCTCTTTTATTTCAAACACATAAGACACCTAGAGTCTAATTCAATAAATCTAGGCTCCCCGGTCTTTAACCCCGGTAGAGTCCTCTTTGTCTTCGCTTTGTTTTTGTTTGTTTTGAATAAATAAAGCAGGTACAAGAACAAGTGTGGGGGGAGATCTCTCGAGTTCTTCATCACACATTCGAGATCTCCCCCACCAACACGATGCACAACCTCGCACTGATCGATCCATAAAAGAGTGGAGCCACCGGGACAAGAAAACAAATTTGGGTCGAACCTTTGTTTCGATCAAACATCCCATGGTCCACTTGGCCTCCACTTCACCTAAGGCGATGGTTTGCGCATCCTCTCTACTCCATCTCCCCAATTCATGAGTTAAAATAATATTTTGAGTCAATCACTAAAATTTAACTCAAGAATAAAATGAACTTTGTTGTTCCCTCAACATACATGCTTCTAGTTGGTTGGCCTGCATACTCTTTATTCCTCGCATCATACACCTGTTGCTTGTGAACATCAATCTCATAGGAACCCTTGTTTATCTAAGTTGTTGGTGAATGTGATATGGTTGGATGAGATGAATCATGCTTCTTCTGCATAGAGTGCTTGGGAATTTATCTTGCAAAAATTTAAAATCTATAGCTCTATGCTCCTCGATGATCTTATATTCCTACCAAAGCCATATGTTGACTACATTGGAAAACCTACACACATATGCTGCTTGTCATTACATTGAGCTTTATCAAAATTGTGTGACCCTAGTGAGAAACTTGTCATACTCTCTTGATCAAGATCACGTACACTCCACCTCACATGCTGAACTTCTACACTGGAAGTTAAGCAATACCACCATCCATCCACCAAAATAAGTACTCCACAAAAGCATTGTTACCTTTCTCTCTCTCTAATTATCATTGGAGACATGGCTATGCAAAAGAAAGAATAATCCCTGCTCATACAAAAGTAGAGCATGATGAAAAAAAAGAGAAGGGATAATGTTGAAAAAAAAAGAGAAAGAAAGAATCATAGCCATGTCCTCCTAAAACATTCAAAAAGAGAAAGAGAGAAGGAACGCAAAAAAGGAGTACAATTTCCACCACACCACTCTCATACACACTTGCACATCTTGATCAAGGTTGTATGACTTGCATTCTCCATGAATCCACCCTTTTGGTTCGGCAAAATATGTGATACAAGTATGCCTCTCTTTCATTCCCTACCAAGCTCCACATAAAGCCTTTTGTAGAAGTAGGATGAAAAGAGGCAAATCCAATGCCTTGGTAAGGAACCATACACATTGAGCGATTTGAGAGTGATCATTTGAGGAGTATGAGCTATGTTTTAACTTTGAAAATCTATCAAAAACCCAAGTTACTCAGCAGAGGGAGTTATGATGACTTGAATCAAGACCGTTCCATTCCTCAACCGCCCAAGATGACATGGTAGACACATCAAAAGTTCACGGGTACAGGTATGGCTTGGAATAACTTGTATGCTAGCATCATACCAATGGAAGTCGTGTTTTATCTTAATCTTCCACCTTCACTCGAGGACGAGCAAAGGCTCAAGTGTGGGGGTCTTGTTGACGGTCGTTACGGCACGATTTTGACCGTCAAATACCTGCACAAATGGAATCAAAGTAAACACCAAACATAGTGGTAGGTTTTAAAACTAACGAATTCCACAAGTCTTGGTGAAATTATGGGTGCAGGTGCAATCAAGATGAATCCTATACAAACCCGAGGGAAAATAGGCCCAAAACTCCAAGTCCTGGAAACTCAGTTTTTCCCGGAATAAAGATATCTTCCAAGGGCCCAATAACCGAGAGAAACACTCAAGTCTACCCATAGCACTCGGGACCAAGGTCAAGGAACAAGGGGAGGCCACCTGCCA